>SJYT01060994.1:24173-213676 GCA_006410635.1 Cephalophus harveyi | reverse complement strand
TCACCAATATACAGAGGGAAATGAAGAAAGTGAAGAAAATAGCTTCAGTTTTTTAGTATAACTTTTTGAAAAGAAAATAGAAATAATCACTCAATTTCACAAATGATTTCTGAGTTTTTATTCAGTATCTATTTTCTTGAAACTTTATTTTTCTTGTCTAGAGCTTACATCACCATAAGGGTTCTTTAATAATGATACGATTAAGTAGGATGATAAAAATACTGTATAATATATTGTACATATAATATTTAGAAAATCAAAATGATATGATTTAGGCTAACATGAAGAGTTGTTGTTGTTTAGTCACTAAGTTGTGTCTGACTCTTTGCGACCATGGACTGCAGCACGCCAGGCTTCCCTGTCCTTCACTATCTCCCAGAGTCAGCTCAAATTCATTCCATTGAGTCTGTGATACTGTCTGTCTCATCCTCTGCTACCCTCTTCTCCTTTTGGCTTCAGTCTTTCCCAGCATCAGGGTCTTTTGCAGTGAGTCGGCTCTTTGCATCATGTGGCCAAAGTATTAGAACTTCAGCTTCAGCATCAGTCTTTCCAATGAATATTCAGGGTTGACATAAAGAGACTTCAAATCAAAAACATGTGGTTATAAGTCTTCTTTCAAGAAGTTAAAATGCTTTATACTAGTGTTAACATTTCAGAGGACTTTGTTTAATTCTGAAATCATGACGTTTTCTCCACTTCCTAGGCATGCTACACTGGAACTTACATTTTCACGGGCAAAGTTGCCTTCAGTGTCTAATGAGCACACTCCCACGTCCATTTTGTACTCCAGTTATGCCAAAACAAGGGCTTTTTTCTCTATACGGCACCATGTTGGTATCTGGGCCATTGTTTTTACTTTGATTCCCTTTCTTGTCAACTTGATGAAATCATTCTTCAAGGTCTGGTTCAGATGCTCTTCTCACTCTCCCTGCTGACTCTCTAGGGCAGCCTTGATTATTCTTGTTTCTCCACTCACAGGATCCTTGCGATGGTTCCTAGCACATTGTCCTATAGACGGCTGGTTGCATTTTGTTCTCCATCTCCCCAACAAAGCCATAAATTCCTTGAAAGTTTAAGTATAGTTAGTATTCCTGCATCTCCAGATGCCTCCTATGGTAGTAATCGCTCAGGTCATGTTTAAATTAATTCATCCATGTATCTTCAGAGTTTCAATGTTGGATTATATTGTTTGTGGCCAGGATCAACTGCCTGTAGTCACCAGCAAAGTGTACAATGCAGTAGCAAACCTCTGGAAACCATGGCTGGCTGAAGAAGCTATTACTACTTTAAGGAAAGGTAAGTGAAAGATTTACTCAGCCTTATTTTGCCTCTGTTTTTGTTCAGTTAATATTGTTTGGATATTTAGTGTTTGCTTGGGTGTGCCAATTCTGCAGAGTCTCTGTGCCCAGTTTTCCTAGAGGCCTTACCATGTTTGGAAGCCGAGGAGTGGCATGGCTGGCCAGTGGGCCAAGGTCCCGGCGGCTAACTCTGAAAGCGCCGTGACAGCAGCGTTCTGTCACCACTGGTTCGCAGGTGTGAGTGGGGTTATGCGTTTAAGCCCCATCTCACCTGAGAGTCTAGCAGCTTTGATTTATCTGCTATTGTATCTTCAGTGTTCTCATTCTTTAGATTTTAGATTTCATTGTATCTCTTATCTTAATTCCCCAAACATACAAAAGTAGAAGTTGATTTCTTAATCGTTCCTTGATAAAAATCAGTACCGCATTGCCTAGTTATCTTTTCATAAGAATGTTAAACACAACTGTTGTGATCTCAGTATGTGGAAGTGGCAGCACTGGACTTGACACAGAGAAGGTTTTCAGTAAGTGTTTGTTAAATCTGATTCTTATGCAATGATAAGCCTATTTAAGTGCAAACGAGGCAGTGAGAAATAAGTATAACCTTCCTAAATGGATTGTAAACCTTAATTAAGATTTTTGCTTTCACAGTGTCTATGTATCTGTGTATTATTTTATTAATAGAATATGTTTAAAATTTGTTTTTATAGGTGGCTTTTATACACAGAAAGTTTCAAATAATCCAAAACTTCGGATCATCAGTCTCAACACAAACTTATACTATGGCCCAAATTCCATGACCCTAAATCAGACTGATCCAGCAAATCAATTTGAATGGCTAGAAAATACACTGAACCTCTCTCAGCAAAATAAAGAGAAGGTAGATGCCATAGATCAACATCACTGGGGATAAACAGAGGGTTATACTTGTGAATTTATTAGACTTGCAAGGGGTCAGGTATTAAGAAAAGTATTAAAATTCAAAGATGTTCTTGCATGAAACAGTTTATGATTTGCTCTGTTGTTGATGCTAGTTTTATTTTGCTGTAAGGCTTGATCAGTTCAGTTCAGTTCAGTCTCTCAGTCGTGTCTGACTCTTTGCGACCCCATGGACCGCAGCATGGTCACAGTTATCTGATGTCATAACGTCCAGGAGATCGTCCCAACTCAGGGATCAAACCCACGTCTCTCATGTCTCCTGCATTGGCAGGCGGGTTCTTTACCACTAGCGCCACCTGGGAAGACTATTATATCATAAACCATGCAGTTTAAATAGACAAGTATAAATTTAAGACCATTAATAGTTTCAGAATTTCTCCTTTTTTGATAAATGAGTAGGAGAGATGGTATATTTGTTTTCTAAAATTTAATTAATGTACTTTCAATCTTGGGTATCTAAATGTCTTTTTGTTATGATAAATGTGCAGAAAGAATCCCATCAGTCCTCTTTGTGTTTCTCTCTCCAGGTGTACATCATAGCTCATGTTCCAGTGGGTTATCTGCCTGTTACAAGGGGCATCCCAGCAATGAGAAAATGCCATAATGAGAAATTGATAGACATTTTTAGAAAATACAGTGACATCATTGCAGGACAATTTTATGGACATACTCACAGAGATAGTATTATGGTTCTTTCAGATAAAAAAGGTAATAGAGTGTTCTATTTGTATCTATTTTGCTACACAAAATAGTGAATATTAACTTTTACTGATCCAGTAAATTTAAAGTTTATTGAATCTACTTGCCAGCACTAGCTTGTTCTCACTTACCTTCAATGAGTATAGATATAGTCCTAGGACTATATCTAGTCCAACTGCTGGACTTCTTATTAACTTCTCAAAGCCATCACCATTTGATCGCTGTTGACCCAAAAGCCTCTGAAACCTTCAGCTCACTCAAATGTTCTTTTAGGTCTGAAAATTCAGAGAAGCACTGTTTTTGTTTTACTTGTGAGACTCAAGATTCTTTCTTTCTTTTTTTTATTCATTTATTTTTAATTGGAGGCTAGTTATAATATTGTCATGGTTTTTGCCATACTTTTTAAAAAATTTATTTCTTTTTGACTGCGCTGGGTCTTTGCTGCTGCGTGAGCTTCTCTAGTTGTGGATAGTGGGGGCTACTCTCTAGCTGCGGTGTGCATGCTCCTCATTGCTGTGGCTTCTCTTGTTGGGGAGTACAGGCCCTAGCATGTGCGGGCTTCAGTAGTTATGGCACACAGGCTTAGTTGTCCCACAGCATGTGGAATCTTCCTGGACCAGGGACCAAACCTGTGTCCCCTGCCTTTGCAGGTGGATGGATTCTTAACCGCTGGACTCCCAAGGAAGTCCTCAAGTTTCTTTTGCTATGACTAGTCTTACTTAGAATTTAAAGAGCAAAGCACGGTTTACTGTGGTTTAAAGTAAAATATATTAAGCTCTTAACTTTTAAGTGCTTACCAACATGGTCATCTACTCAGCATTAAAAGAAAAAAAAACAAGGAGCACTTACATTAAATAAGACAATGATTACCTATTCTTAAAGATAACTTCTGTATGAGGGCAGAAAACTGAGAGTTAACAAAATAGAAGTTTTGATTTTTTAGTAGTCAACCAGGATAAAAATCAATATATATATATATACACACACATACACACACACATATATATATATATTTATTTCAGTAATTGGAGAACATTTTTGAAATGTTTTGCCTTTTTCATCTAGGATGACTGGACTTGGTAAAAATAATATTAAATGTATTTCAACTCTACCTGTGTCACACATTGCTAAAATATTTGGATAACAACATAATCATAATTCCATTAACTTAACTAACAGAACCAACAATAATTCTTTCAATCTCCTTCCTAATAAAGCTTTCCCTGTTTTCTCTAAAGTGTCTCTTTACAGTTGTTTTAATCAGGATCCATCAAGCAGCTCACATTATTTGACTGTTATGACTGTTAACTTCTTAATCTGAAACTTTTTGTGTTTTTAATATTATTAAGCTCAATTGTTAAAAATACATATATTTATGTACATATGTTTTGTCCAGGAAAGCCAGTAAATTCTTTGTTTGTGGCTCCTGCTGTTACTCCAGTGAGAAGTGTTTTAGAGAGCCTGACCAACAATCCTGGTGTCAGGCTATTTCAGTATGATCCTCGTGATTATAAATTATTGGTAAGTTGGTGTAACTTTTAGAATTGACTTCATAGTTTTGCATGTATATGTAGTTTTCATCAGTTTGCTTGAATGTTTTCAACACAGCTACTATAAGTTGTACTTTATGTTGAAATCTCAAGATGTCTTCTTTTTTGTGTTTTGAATGTCAGCTTTATATCAATTCAGCTTCAAAAGGGTAGACATTTAGTTTATGAATACTGTACCTTTCTCAGGTAAAGTCTCTACTGATATAACTGCATTTTTCTCCTAGGTAAATTTAGTAAGCAATAGTTCTATTATTCCCTGGAGCATGTTTTTACAAAAAACAATAGTGCAGGAGAAATTTGGTTTTAATCCATAAGCATTAAATTAAGAAAGATAATACAACAATTGACTGATAAGAATAGTCCAAAAGAAATTTTTTACAACTGTTAGTTGCCTGTTTTTAGATCTGAAACTCATGTGTATGTGTGTACATTGACATAGAGAGATGTACCTGCTATAACATTATGTCATTTTTTAAAGTGCAAAATAGTTTGTATAGTTTGATTTCATTTTATGAAAAAATGAAAAAGATAGTAAAAAGAAATTAAATACCTGTATTTCTTTTGTACATACAGTCTGGAACAGCACACATACACTGGAGTGCTGGTAAATGTTTAATAGCTTGCTCACTGGGGGGTGGAAGGTGCTTTGTTTTGTAGTGTTTGCCAATTTCCATGGCATAAATACTCCCCAAATGGCCAATTTCAAGCTGCGGTAATGATATAAACTAGCTTGTGAGTTTCCTGAAAATTTGACAGCATTTGTGGGCTTGTACAAGCCACCTGCTGCATATAACTGATTTATAGACAGTTGTTAGCAGTGGTTACTTCTGAGGTATGTGAACTGAAGGCTTTTTATTCTGTATATCTTTCTGTATAGTTGGATTATTTTCTATTATATTCTTTCATTATATTTTATATGAACAAAACAATATAGATTTTTCTATCTGGACTCTTTTTCCTTAAAAACGATTCTCAGTTTATAAAATGACTACTTTAAAATTAAGAAGGTCACATAAATCCTAATAAGAACTCTACTTGCTATGCAGTACGTTATATGCCAAAATATGAACTAGGCTTTATTACTTTTTTTAACTATAGGATATGCTGCAGTATTACTTGAACCTGACAGATGCTAATCTAAAGGGAGAATCCAATTGGAAGCTGGAGTATAACCTGACCCAGGCCTATGATGTTGAAGATTTGCAGCCAAAAAGTTTGTATAAGTTAGCTAAACAATTTGCAATCCAAGAGAGTAAACAGTTCATGAAATACTACAAATACTTCTTTGTGAGTTATGACAGCAGTGTAATTTGTCAGGGAAAATGTAAGATCCTTCAGATCTGTGCAATTATGAATCTTGATGTTATTTCTTATACAGATTGCTTCAGACAATATCATATGAAGCACAGTCTGTAATATTTCCTAGTTTGTTCTCTTTGATAATGAAACAGTGCTCTGCTTCTTGAGATCAGTTTGTGGGAATTGTTATGCAAATCTTTGTGAGTTACTGAGTGGGCAGGAATAATTCCTGTCTTTGCTTTTTTATGATGCAAAAATGTAGCACTCTCAATTTTTATTATATCGAATGTATTTGAATTGCCCGTTACTAGGATGATGTTTAAATGTAAATACCCTATCTTCCAGGACTTCCTAGGTGGCTCAGTGGTAAAGAACCTGTCTGCCAATGCCGAGGCAGGAGACTCAGGAAATTCAGGTTCAATCCCTGGGTCCGGAAGTCCTCCTGGAGTAGGAAATGCAACCTGCTCCGGTATTCTTGCTTGAAAATTCCATGGACAGAGGAGCTTGGTGGGCTACAGTCCATGGGGTCCCAAAACGTGGGATACAACTGAACACGCACACACCTTATCTTCCAGTTTATATAATTGTACCTAATTTATACTCTTGTTGAAATTGTCATTTATACAATAAAACAAATTATTTTTCCTTAAGTAGAATGAATGATTTTTAATATGGTCATTTTCAGTTTTTAATTCACTCTCTTGGAAACTTCATGTGTAAACTCAGGTTCAAACTGTTTTAAGAATCATGAGGTTAACCCTGTTTTTGCACTGTCTGTACTCTTGAGAAAACACCAAGGTCACATTAGAGCTGTCTCTGATTCTATGAGACATCACAAGACAGGACTTCATTACCTGTCTTCACTCTGTGAGTGAAGGAGAGCCCTTTTTAGTACGGCTAGGTTTTAAGGAAGAGAATGTCACAAGAGAATGATAAATGAAACATTTTATCACATTTTAAAAACTGCAGAGATATTGATAGTATAGATTGCTTAGAGATACATTTAACAGATCCCCCCAAAAGAGGTACGTTGGTAAATCAAATGCAAGAATGTTGGAGGTTAATGAATGGGAAAGTTGATTGGGGAGAGATATATAAGAGGACTTAAATGCATTGGGAAAGTTTTTCTAATTCAGTCAGTGGCTATGTTGATGTTAGCTCTATATTTTTCTTCAGTTCAGTTCAGTTGCTCAGTCGTGTCAGACTCTGTGACAGCATGGACTGCTGCATGCCAGGCCTCCCTGTCCATCATCAGCTCCCAGAGTCTACTCAAACTCATATCCATTGAGTCAGTGATGCCATCCAACCATCTCATCCTTTCATTCCCTTCTCCTCCTGCCTTCAGTCTTTCCCAGCATCAGGGTCTTTTCCAGTGAGTCAGTTCTTCACATCAGGTGGCCAAAGTATTGGAGTTTCAGCTTCAGCATCAGTCCTTCCGATGACTATTCAGGACTGATTTCCTTTAGGATGGACTGGTTTGATCTTGCAGTCCAAGGTACTCTCAAGAGTCTTTTCCAACACCACATTTCAAAATCAATTCTTCAGTGCTCGGATTTCTTTATTGTCCAACTCTCACATCCATACATGACTATTGGAAAAACCATAACTTTGACTAGACGGACCTTTGTTGGCAAAGTAATGTCTCTGCTTTTTAATATGCTGTCTAGGTTGGTCATAACTTTCCTTCCAAGGAGTAAGTGTCTTTTAATTTCATGGCTGCAGTCACCATCTGCAGTGATTCTGGAGCCCCCAAAAATAAAGTCTGGCACTTTTTCCACTGTTTCCCTATCTATTTGCCATGAAATCATGGGACCAGATGCCATGATCTTAGTTTTCTGAATGTTGAGCTTTAAGCCAACTTTTTCACTCTCCTCTTTCATTTTCATCAAGAGGCTCTTTAGTTCTTCTTCGATTTCTGCCATAAGGGTGGTGTCATCTGCATGTCTGAGGTTATTGATATTTCTCCTGGCAATCTTGATTCCAGCTTGTGCTTTCTTTTTCTTGGAGATGGTCTTGATCCCTGTCTGCTGTACAATGTCACAAACCTCCATCCATAGTTCTTCAGACACTCTCTATCAGATCTAATCCTTTGAATCTATTTGTCACTTCCACTGTATAATCATAAGGTATTTGATCTAGGTCATACCTGAATGGTCTAGTGGTTTTCCTTACTTTCTTCAATTTAAGTCTGAATTTGGTAATAAGGAGTTCATGATCTGAGCCACAGTCAGCTCCCAGTCTTGTTTTTGCTGACTGTATAGAGCTTCTCGATCTTTGGCTACAAAAAATATAATCAATCTGATTTTGGTGTTGACCATCTGGTGATGTCCATGTGTAGAGTTTTCTCTTGTGTTGTTGAATGTGGTGTTCGCTATGACCAGTGCATTCTCTTGGCAAAACTCTATTAGCCTTTGCCCTGCTTCATTTTGTACTTCAAGGCCAAAATTGCCTTTTACTCCAGGTGTTTCTTGACTTTCTACTTTTGCATTCCAGTCCCCTATAATGAAAAGGACACCTCTTTTGTGTGTTAGTTTAGAAGGTCTTGTAGGTCTTCATAGAACTGTTCAACTTCTTCAGGATCAATGGTTGGGGCATAGACTTGGATTACTGTGATACTGAATGGTTTGCCTTGGAAATGAACAGATATCATTCTGTCGTTTTTGAGATTGTATCCAAGTATTGCCTTTCAGACTCTTTTGTTGACCATGATGGCTACTTCATTTCTTCTAAGGGATTCTTGCCCACAGTAGTAGATATAATGGTCATCTGAGTTAAGTGCACCTACTTGAGTCCATTTTAGTTCGCTTATTCCTAGAATGTTGATGTTCACTCTTACCATCTCCTGTTTGACCACTTCCAATTTGCCTTGATTCATGGCCCTAACATTCCAAGTTGCTATGCAATATTGCTCTTTACAGTATTGGGCCTTGCTTCCATCACCAGTCACATCCACCACTGGGTGTTGTTTTTGCTTTGGCTCCATCTCTTCAGTTTCTCCACTGATCTCCAGTAGCATATTGGGCACCTATGGACCTGGGGAGTTCGTCTTTCAGTGTCTTTTTTTCCCTTTGATACTGTTCATGGGGTTCTCAGGGCAAGAATACTGAAGTGGTTTGCCATTCTCTTCTCCAGTGGACCACGTTTTTCAGAACTCTCCTCCATGACCCATCTGTCTTGGGTGGCCCTACATGCCATGGCTCATAGTTTCATTTTTTTCTCCATGTATTTTAAAATATATTAAATACTATAGATGGAGATCCAGCCTTTAAAGTTGATTATTTTGGCTCATCCATGGAGAATGGTTCATAATGAAAGCATAGAGACACCAGGAGGGTCTGAAGTAGTCTAGTAGGGAAGGGACTGCAGTGGGCTTAGGTTGGGGCAGTGAAGAGAGGTAGCCGTTTTGTGATATATTTTGTTAAGTAGAAGCAGCAAGATTTATTGATGGCAAGAATATAGGAGACAAAGTACAGAGAGAAATAAAGGATGACTCCTGGATTTATGGCTGGAGAAACATGGCTGTGTTATAAGGGAGTTAGGATTCCTAGGAGAGGGGAGGGCTTGTGGGGAGTGTGTGGGACACAGAGCAACAGATTGAGAGTACTGTCGTGTGTTACAGTTGGTACAAGCTCCCCAAGAACTCGTCTAGTCCTTTAAACACTTTGCTGGTCTCATCATCACTAAATAGAGAACTTTAGGATTTCTTTTTAAAATTAATCAGTACCCTAAGAAAGCAGCCAAACCAACTCTGATTGTTTTTACAGTATTTAAAATTTATCAGGAATAAACAAGACTCACTTTTAGGAATGTATTATCTGCCTGCCTCCCCACTGGTACTGCCTCAGTCATCTAGACAAATGTTGAGGACACTTAAGGAAAGGAAAAATAGTGTTAGTTCAATTATTGATGCATTATATATATTTTTGATAGAGAATGCATTTCTGCAAGCTACAGCCTCCCTACTTGGGTTGCTTCTCCTTGGAACAATTACATGTGTAAATATAATGTAGGCAACCTTTCCATGAACATTGAAAGAAATGATAAGGGTCATATTTATTTTATAATCAGTTTTTCAAAACATACCTAAAGTTCCTGTTTTACAAAATTCTCCTCAATAAAAGGTAGTGTGATTCATCATCTTTAACTTTTAATGAAACAAATTTCTTTCTATAATCTGTTCTTTAATTTTAAACAAATCACTCTAAAACTCCTCTGTTTTATTGTAAAAATTCAAACTTAAATGTCTCTGGCATTCTATATCGTACATAGTACATTCTGTCGTGAAAGTTCTATGTCCTCAAACTGGTGATTTATGAAGTGGGGTATGTGTGTCTCCTGACCGATGACTTGTAGACTTGGAGGACTGTTCTTCATACAGGACTAGGAACCAAGTGGTCCTGTTGGTTTCTATAGCCTTTGTTCCTGCTTCAGGGAAAACTCCTACCTCCCATCACTACCCCATATTCTAATTAAAATAGAGTGTCAGTTTTTAAACACACATGTAATTATTCATGTCCATAAATTACTTGTATTCAAAATATATAAATAACTCAAAACTCAGCAATAAGAAAACAACTAAATTTTTTAAAATGTCAAAAAATTCAAATGTTTCACCAATGAAGAAATGCAAATGGCAAACAAGCATGTAAGAAGATACTCTACATTAGTCATTAAAAATATGTAAATCTAAAAGTAAAAAAACTTTGCTTCTATACACCTATTGGAATTGTTTTTTAAAAAGTTGGCAATATCCAGAACTTGTGAAGACACAGAACTGAAACTCTTATATACTGTTATACACTGTTCCCCACTTTTAAACTGGTACACTTTATTAGATTAATTTTTATTTTTATTAACTTCTGATATAGCATATATTTCAATTTCTTAATTTATTATAAGGTTAGGATGTATTTATTTTTCATTTTTATTTGTTTTCTTTCTAATTTTACAAGTGATACATGTTCATTTTAGACAACTAGAAATACATAAAAGGATAAAGTGAAAAATAGCAATCACCCATAATCCCCACCCTTCAGAGGTAATGACCATGAGCATTTGATGCATTTACTCTCAGTGTCCACATATAATACATTTTTAATAATTCAAGTATAAATGACCTACAACAGTATGTTAGGTTCTGTTGTACAACATAGTGATTGGACATTTCTTTACACTATAGAATTATCATGATGAAAAGTCTAGTTACCGTGTGTCACCATACACGGGTATTATAATATAATTGATTAAATTCCTCATGTTGTATATTTCATCTCCATGACTCATTTATTTTATAATTGGAAGTTCATACCTCTTAATCTCTCTTTACCTGTTTCATTCATACCCCACCCATTTCCCCTCTGGCAACCACCTATTTGTTCTCAGCATCTATAACTCTGTTTCTGTTGAATTATGTTAGTTCATTTGTTTTGTTTTTTATATTCCACACATAACTGCAGTCATACAGTATTTGTCTTTCTCTGACTTATTTCACTTAGCACAATACCCACTAGGTCCATCCATGCAATTACCCATTTTTTTATTGTTGCTCACATTGTTCCTCTTTGAAACCTAAGGACCCCCATATCTTTATCTCTCTAATATTATTATTTTTAAAGACCTGGCATAAAAATTACCTTTGTTGTCAAAACTTATCTAACCTCTCCAGACAGAATTAATCTTTTCTCCTTGGGGCCACCATCAAACTTTATTTAAAACAATCAATGCCATTACTATGCCTTCCTTTCTCTCATTTTCTCTCTTCCTTTAGTTCTGAGAAGACAGGGCTCTGCTTTACTCAACTTTGTATCCTCCTTGCTTAACACAATGCTTGACCAGTAGTTAAGTAATCTTTATAATGAGCAATAGCAAATTAATTAGGCTTCCCTGGTAGCTCAGACTGTAAAGAATCTGCCTGCAATGTAGAAGACCTGGGTTTGATCTCTGGTTGGGAAGATCCCTCGTTGGGAAGATCCCTGGAGAAGGAAATGGCAACCCACTCCAGTATTCTTGCCTGGAGAATCCCAGGGACAGAGGAACCTGGTGGGCTACACTCCATGGGCTTGAAAAGAGTCAGACATGACTGAGCGCACATGCATGCATCAGGTGAATTACATTATATCTACACTGGAAGATATTTTTCTCAAATTCTTGCTGATGCCCAAGTTCCTTAAAGAATAGATAAAACCATTGATTATTATCATTAATCAGCAGAGATTAACTATTGAAAATGGAAATGCCGCTTAGGCAGTCCACTGATGGGAACTTATTTACACCAATGGGTAATGAGTTGGTTAGTCAGCCATTCTACCTGTCTGAGAGCATCCTCACTCCAGCTGAGACAAAGAGGATGGATTCTGGCATTGGCACTGGTGGGTTGGGGAAGAAACCTGAGGAGGGAAGTGGGGATTTTCAGACATAAGACGTGTAACCTGTCCTCTGACATCATGGTAGGGAGAAGGGCTTAGTGAGTAGAAGATCATTGAAAAGTGATACAATAAGTTGATGAGGGCAGGGATTCTAGTTTGTGGTATTTGTGATCTGGTCTCAGCTCCTCCATTCATTTTGAGTGTATTAATAGTTCAGGGCACTCAATCTCTCTGTAATTCATTTTGTCTTATTTATTGAGAGTTATAACATCACCTGTTTTATAAAAGTGTTGTAGGAATTAAGTGAAAATGACAAGTGCAGAGCTCAGTTCCTGGACGTTGTAAACATTGTATAAAAGTTATAAATATTAATGTGATTTTTGACATTATTAAATGATGAAAAGGAGCAGAGTAGATTTGACAAGAACTTGGAAATATAGAAGGTGGAAGATAAAGTTAAGGAAAACAGAATCTCATATTTTTCAGTGTTGTTCTGTGGAACACGCAGTCGAATACACAAATAAAGCGGACCCCTGAGTTTTGTACAGCACAATTCTCTCCACCAATATATATGGGGTTCTTGTAATGTTTCAGGCACTGTTCTACATTCTGGGTATACAGCATGAACAAAAGAGATGGCTAATGAGTGTGATGTGTGTGTGCGTGTGTTTGCATGCAGCTTGCTGGGAACACTGCCTTTGAACCACATTGCATGTAACTCAAACTGATTTAACAATAAAATGTTTTAAATAGTACCACCTGAAGGTGGACGTCATTAAAATGGACGTCATTCCCAGACACTAATTAGTAGGGGCTGTGACTGCCATTCACAAAAAAAGAGTGTCAGAAATACTGACAACTGTATTACAAAGATGTCCACTTAAGTCTTCAGTATTTGAAAAGAATGATGAAAAGTTGCTAAAATGATTGCTTTGTCTAAAACCATATGATTGCACAAACATGGAAATGTCTGTCACAACATAGAAGAAAAACCTATTCCGATCAGTCTGTCAGGCATATTTTGGTATTTTGCTGATTAATATTGAAATTCCTGCTGGATACTACTTACAAAACCCCTTTTATGTGTGTGTCTTGAAAGCATTTATTCTCAGATCACCCGGACAGCCCTGGAACTATGCTTGGAACAAGGACTGGAGTTACAGGAAACATTGTGCTCTAGTCTTCATTTGTCTTCTTTCCTGTTAAGCCTGTAAATTACTGCCTGCTGCTGCTGCTGCTAAGTCGCTTCAGTTGTGTCCGACTCTGTGCGACCCCACAGACGGCAGCTCACTGGGCTCCGCCATCCCTGGGATTCTCCAGGCAAGAACGCTGGAGTGGGTTGCCATTTCCTTCTTCAATGCATGAAAGTGAAAAGTGAAAGTGAAGTCGCTCAGTCGTGTCTGACTCAGCGACCCCATGGACTGAAGCCCACCAGGCTCCTCCGTCCATGGGAGTTTCCAGGCAAGAATACTGGAGTGGGGTGCCATTGCCTTCTCCGGAGGCAGTTTCTATTCACCTGAAAATTCATTAATCACTCGTTCCCTTAAAATCTAGCTGGAATCTTTAGCTGAAATATATGTAGTTTCTTTTAATCATTTATTTGTTTGGCAAGGGTTGGTAGCATTGATTTTAGATGTATAGGGATATTAGTATCCTTTGGAAATGAAAGAAGCCATTACAAATTTTTAAATATAATCTACTCATTATTATATTTTAATGGATATGATTGCTATAGAAGAAAGAACCCAAATCTTTCATTTGGAATCTTTATGCTTTAGAATCAAAACAAGATCTTTTCAATAAGAGTACATTTAAGAGGCTATTCACCTTCTATTGAGAACAATAGGCCACAGAATATCAAACTGGGGGCTCCTTTGTTTAGAAGCCATAATGTGTTTATTTAAGTTATTCATATGTTTGATAATTATTTTAGGGAAAAGGAGTAATAGATTCACATATTTATTCATCAAACATTTTCTTAATGCCTAGTATGTGCAGGATTTGTGCTGGATACTAGAGTACAAACTAACTGAAACCTGAAACAAAAAAGAAAACATACACTTAAGTGGATAATTAAAAATTATTATATTCACCACAAAAAGAAATGATACTTACGTGACATGATGGAGGTGTTAACTAATGCTAAGTTGGTAACTGTATTGCAATACACAATCAATGTGTTGCACACTTTGAACTTGCATGATGTTATATATCAATTATATCTCAATAAAGCTGGGGGAGAAAAGATCTATCAGGATAAAAGGATGTAAGTCCAGAAATTATATTCTTCCTTTAAATTCATGTTTCCCTGGTGATGCAGTGGTAAAGAACTCACCTGCCAATGAAGGAGATTCAAAAGACATGGATTCCATCGCTGGGTCAGGAAGATCCCCTGGAGGAGGACGTGGCAACACACTCCAGTATTCTTGCCTGGAGAATCCCATGGACAGAGGAGCCTGGAGGGCTGCCTTCCACGTGGCCGCAAAGAGTCTGACATGATTGAGAAGGCACACGTCCACACTGTGGGCTTGGCTTTTTTTTTTTTTTTTCCAAATTCATATCAGAAACTCTTAGAAGGAACATAAGTTGTTTTCCGAGACACTTTCCTGAGCCACAGATATTTTTCTGTCAATCAGTGCTTCAATTTTTAAGTAGATTTGAGCCAAGGGTAGCGCAGAAGCACTTAATAGTCTTTAAGAAGATTTCTGTTAACTTGATAATAAAACTTCCTCCCTCCTCTGAAAAAACTGTTGTAGTAGATAAATCTTCCTGATACACTTTCTTATTTTGCCTGATCCTATGTAGTTATAAGTTCTTGAGCTTTTGCATTTGATTGAGAATTTTAACAAATTTTTGAAACTTATTTTTTGGTTCTTAAGATGAGCTAATTTAGAAATACCGTCCCGCTCTTAGTTTACAGGCTCAGGACTTCCCTGGTGGTCCAGTGGCTAAGATTCTGTACTCCCGATGCAAGGGGCCCAGGTCTGATCCCTGGTGGGAGAACTATAACCCATGTGCCTCAACTAAGACCTATTGCACCCAAATAAATCAATAAATGAATATTAAATTAAAGGCTTATTGTTTTGTTTCCTTTTGCTACACTAGTTTTGTATAATACCCATTGTGTACTTTT
This sequence comes from Cephalophus harveyi, assembly GCA_006410635.1. Lineage (NCBI taxonomy): Eukaryota > Metazoa > Chordata > Mammalia > Artiodactyla > Bovidae > Cephalophus > Cephalophus harveyi. Next base: position 198,393 of record SJYT01060994.1, on the reverse strand, counting down.
TCTGTCATGCATTTTCAAATGAGGTACACATAGTTTTGGATTTTACCAAGAGAAAGAAGAGAGTTTTCTCATTTGTGAAATAGAGGTAATAATAGTACTTCATATAGGCAATTCTTATGAATGAATTTTTGTAAAAAATGTAAAACAATGTTTGATATGTAGTAAGGGCTAGAAAATGTAGTTAAGGAAAAATATATTTATAAAATACATAAATATTTTATACTTTATATAAATTTTATATTTTATATGAATATATTGATAAAATAAATATTTTAAAACAAAATTTATATTTTATCTTAAATTACATAGTTTATCTTATTTAACTACATTAATTGACCCCATCCATTGTTCTCTTGAGTGCTGTGCATTGACAAGTCAGTTTATTCTCAGATTCTCTTTTGGCAGATAAAGGTAGCCACCCCCAAATTCTTACCTGTCAGGTAATAGTGAAAGCAAGTTTCAGCCAGATTATACCACACATACAGACATTTATTAACTAAATATTAATAGTAAAATAACATACAAAACAATACAATATAAAACCAAATAACAGACATTTTACAATGTTCATTTTATAGTCTCTAGAAGATCCAGTTCTCTATTCCTTGGGGTTCTTTGAATGGTACCTTGGATAAAAGATTTGGTAGAGTCAAACTCCCGAATTCTAGAGATACAATGTTTTAGTCTTACAGTCTCCTCTGAGGCTCAAAATCAGGGCGGTTGAGGCATTGGCCTCTGGTGCAAATCTTGAAGAGGTGCCAAAACACTTAGTAATCAAGAGAAATAATATTTTTTAAAATCAAAAGGAATGCAATATAATTTAACATGAATAAAATGTCAAATTTTAAAATAAAAACAGTCATTGTTTTATATTTCTGCATCTGTGCAACAAGAAGTCATTTCCAAGCAGTCAATGGTTACCAAAATTTCAGAACAGTTTGTGAAGGTTAACGATGGCATGTGATCTTGCTGGGAAACATGAGGTTTATTTATGGTCATGTTTTTAATTATAGAGATTTTATGAACTTTTATGTTCAAAATATGAAAGAATGTTTTGGTAAGAGTATATAAGGATGCACGTTTTTCTTTGCTGAGCTTATGCTTCAATATAGCTCCATGGGGCACTGCTTTAAAACCCTTAGAAGTTCACCTTCTGAGGCAGAAAGGTGAGGATTGTTTAAGGTAGCATCCTTACAGGTGAGGCTGCTTGCCTCCTGGGCTCATCTACTTTGCTTGTGTATGATAGGAGGAATGTCTATTAAAAAAAATACACGTGTATATGTCTATGTCTGCCTATTTATCTATCATTATCTGTCTATCTGTACCATTTTAGCTAATCTATATATTTTGCATATCTTTAATTTCACCTTTGAGAGTTCTTTTCCAACATTCATTTTGCTAGTCCACAGGGCATTGTTTTCACCAATAAAAGCTTATTTTTGTGCTGGGGAAAGTGTGGAGAAAAGGGTATGCTCCTATACTATTGATGGGAATGTATTAGTCACTGTGAAGAACAGTATGGAGGGTCCTTAAAAACTGAAAACGGAGTTACCACATGATACTGCATGTGGCAATCCCACTCCTGGCTGTATATCCGGAAAAGATGAAATTCTAATTTGAAAAAACAGATGCACCTCAATGAATAAGCAGCACTATGTAGAACAGTCAAGACTTGGAAGCACCATAAATGTTCAGGGAAGCCCCTTCCCTCCTCCTTATTTCTTGCCTATTTATATTCTGGGGATCTTTGTCTAATTTTTTTTTTTTTTTTTTTTACAGAATAATACTCATTGATTTAGGATGAGGGAAACCAATTCTCAAATTTCTGTGCTCTGGCTGGAGAGAAGTATATGTCTAGACTGCCAGTTGGTGAATGTTTTCTTTTGAGCAAGTAGCAGACGTGAGATAAAGGCAAAGGTTTCTCTTTTTCTTTCAAACCAGCAGATCTGCATTGGTTAAGTATATATTATGCAGAGATCAGTAATTATTCTTCCCATCAAGTTCAAGTTTTTTCTGAATTCTGACAACAGGATGACCCCTGGTTAATTAATTTATTCTTTCATGAAATATTTATGGAATCCCTCCTACATGCTAGGTGCTATTTAGGCACTGGTGATATAGGGTGAAATATCCCTGCCTCTATGGAGCTTAAATTATTGCTGTGCTTTTTGATTTTATTCTGTGAATTCATGGAGAAGAGCTGCTAGAGCAATGTCCTTTGACACTGAAGTTCACCTGAAGACACGTAAGGCATATATAGTGAACTTTCATATTTAAAGTCATTATCAGTTCAATCCATTTAAATGTCCATAAATTGCTCATTAAGGAAATTAACATTTTAAAATAAAACTACATATCTTTGTGTATATTTCCTACATGAATTTTCAAAATAATAATTCCTTTACTTCTTTAATATTTCAAAAGCATTTTAGATCATCTGCTACATTATTGATAGGCACATTTGACTCAGAAAGATTAAGTAACCTGATCACGGGATATATTCAAGTAAGTAAAGGAGCTGAACCACAGCCCACACCTTCTGACTCCAAGCTCAGTACTCTTTCCATTATACTAGTCAGATTTGCAGTTTCCAGCAGTTTCTACATTGATGTATAATTCATCAGGTTCATAGGCAACAGATTACAAACTCTTCTACTGAAACAATTTCAATGATGTGCTTCACAATTGAGTTACACAATGGATTATTGCCAAGATTGTCACTATTTCAAAATGTTGTGTTTATTCAGTAACCTCTTGCTTCTTTTCCTGTTAGAAACTGCCTGTTTTGAGATCTCAGAAGTAATATTCTTTTGATGCTACATGCCTCCCTATGAGGAAACATTCACTTGATTGTTATTGATAGGTTGAAAACACAATGAAGACTTCATGATGTTGTCTTGACCTGCTTCATATTAAAACTTCTGTTTTGTATTTTGGTCTCTTTTTTCTCCTGACAGACACAATTTAAGAATCTTATAAGAAAGAATTTATTCTTTTTCTTGTACTTCAGAGTAGGTACTCAGATGATAGAGAACCTGCCTTCAATGCAGGAAACCCGGGTTTGATTCCTGGGTCGGGAAGATCCTCTGGAGAAAAGAATGGCAACCCATTCCAGTATTCTTGCCTGGAGAATTCCATGGACAGAGGAGTCTGGAGGGCTATACTGTCCATGGGATCACAAAGAGTGGGACACAACTTAATGACCAACACATATCACACAGGTAAAATGTAACCTTTTAGGTATAAGAGACTTTTTGTTCAGTCTTGATTTGTATATGGTAAATATATTGTTACTTTCAATATGTTACTAGAAAAATTTATCTTCTAATTCTAACCTCTCATTGTATGTATTTAATGATCTAAGTTATCGATTTAACATGATCTACTGAGCATTCATTTATACAAGGCACAAAATTAGTTCCTATATACTTGATTACTTCAGCTTATCGAATAGTTTTCAAGTTTCTGAACCAGTTCTGGGTCCTCAGAGCCTCTGATTGGAGAAGGAAATGGCAACCCACTCCAGTGTTCTTGCCTGGAGAATCCCGGGGACGGGGGAGCCTGGTGGGCTGCTGTCTCTGGGGTCACACAGAGTTGGACACAACTGAAGCGACTTAGCAGCAGCAGCAGCAGAGCCTCTGATAATAAAAGATGATATGTTCCTTGGACATGCCTCCATCAGTCTCTTTGTTCACAAGGGAAAAATCCTACAATTGCATTTGAAACAACACACCAATGTATAGCAGAGTTAATTCGAGAGAAGCTTCCAAGCTAAAGACCTTAGTAAAACAAAGCAAAAGAAAGTGAAAAATATTGAAGCAACAACGATTGTTTTTCCTACAGTCTGTGGCTTGAAAAAAAAAAGGAATACTTAAACCAAGTCATAAAGATTAGGGGCAAAATTTTGAGGTTGGTTTTGTTTACACACTTCTTCACTTTCTAAATTATCCTTTTTTTTTTTTTTTTTTTGGCTTTAGTGTTAAACTATTTCATTGCTTAAGTTAACTTATAAAATTTTACATAAAAATAGATATCCATGGGAACTTGTCATGTGACACAGAGAGTTCAACCCCGTGCTCTGTGACAACCTAGAGAGGTGGGAGATGAGAGGGAGGTTCAAGAGGGAGGGGACACTTGTGTAGCTATGGCTGCCTCATGCTGGTGGTATGGCAGAAGCCAGCACAATATTAGAAAGCAATTATCTTCCAATAAAAAGCTAAGAAACATTTTACATAAAATGTGACTTACCTGTGTCTTATTGAGCTTTTTTCTCTCTCTTGCTGTACTCACCATTTACCAGACTGTTTTGTTGCTACAAAACAAGGAACCTTTGGATTACATGCCTCACCATCCCTGGTGCCTTTGTGTAATCTGTATTCACACTGCATGCTTAGCACTGCCTGTAATGAGGCTGCCTGAACCATGGCAACTCTCTGTAATTCAGTAAACAATGGAAAATAGACGGATCATTCTTTCTAGGGGTGTGTTGTGGCGTAGTCAGCTTTCATTACAGGCTTTCTTGTGGAGGGAATGGGGATTAGATGCTGTAAACACAGGGTAGAATATATGTGTTCTCTCAAAAGGCCAAGTTGAAGAGCTGTATGAATCATTCTTAATTTCTTACAGACATTTTCAGTTTCTTTTTGAGACTTTAAAAAGAAAGGATAACCCTTCTTAACATTTCTTTCCATTTTCAGATCTCTGTAAGGGATTCTCATCTCTATTTAAATGGTCTTGAAATAAATATTTTTTCTTTTATGTATTAATTCAGCAATGAGTAGCCAAAAGCTATATGACTATAAGTTACATTTCCTGGAAAAAGGGGCATTGATTCTCTCATACTTTCTTTTGAAGCTTAGTGTAAACAAAAATATAAAGTTTTCTTTTGTGTATGTGATTGTGATTGTGTGTCTGCTCAGTCCCTCAGTCATGTCTAACTTTTTGTGACTCTTTGGACTATAGCCCACCAGGCTCCTCTGTTCATGGGATTTTTCAGGCAAGAATACTGGAATAGATTGCCATTTTCCTCCTCCAGGGGATCTTCCTGAACCAGGGATCAAAGCCATATCCCCTATATCTCCTGCATTGCAGGCAAATTCTTAATCCACTGAGCCAATGTTCAGTTCAGTTCAGTTCAGTCTCTCAGTCATGTCCGACTCTATGCGACCCCATGGACTGCAGCCAACGTTACCTAATGTCAAAATGAATCAAATTTTTATTTTGAAAAAGTTTAACATTTTCACTGATTAAAAACTGGCAGATTATAATGCAGGAATTTACCCAACACCACTGCAAGCAGTATTCATATTCTCAGTGACCTGGATTATTTTCATCATTTCCTGGTACTTCTTGTTGCTTTGAAGTCATTTTCCCTGAAAGACATGCACTCTTTGACAATGGGGAATTTTTGTCATGTTTGCTTTCTGATGCAGAGTTTTAAGGCAGATTTTAATCAGTTCTACTTTTACTCTTTTACAATCAAATTCACTACAAGTTTATTTTCCTGTGATTGTATTTCTCTTTGAAGCATCTTGAATTTCCCAATTCCTTTTAATTGCTTTGACCAATAGAGTTGATGGAAGAGGTAGTAAGCCTGGGTTTTAACAGACTTACGTGCTCCTGGTTTCTCTACGGCTTCCATCATAGTCATGGGAAAGAAGTGGTCTGTCCAGGCACTTTTTTCATGGAAAGGATGAGAAGCACATTGAGCAGAATAATCCCATATCATCTGCCCCCACCAGTACCAATCTAAAATAAAGTAGACTCTCAACAACAAACACATGAACTAAAAAAAGAAATGATTGATTTAATCCCTGAGTTTTGGGGTGTCAGCAGCAACAGCTAACCAGGAAAAAAAAATTTAAGAACTAAAGATGTATTTCTGTAATGTTGATCAATTGCTTACTATTACTAATGGAATAAGAATAAAATCAATAAAGCATATTTTAATACCTTGTGCATTATGGGCATAGGAAATTCTAAAAAATAACATATGAATTTATTCTAGTTCAAGAGAAGTATGATTGAGTGATTAATATTTGGGTAAAATACAAAAGTTACAGTTAAGTTAAAATGAGATAAAAATGTGATTCAAAGAATAAAATAGATGAAGTAACTTATGACTATTCAAGAAGAGATAGATTATGTATTTTTTTTTAAATGAATAATGATGGGGATCAAATCACTCTGGTGATTTGTGTATCAGGGTTCAACCAGAACCATTGAGGAGGAGTCTGTCTATTCATCTGTCTACCTCTTTATATCAATTTCTCCATTTTTACAGAATAAGAGATTTGCCACAATGATTGGATTTAAGCCCAGGTGCAGGTGGCACAGTGGTAAAGAATCTGTCTGCCAGTGCAGGAGCCACAGGAGACTCTATTTCGAACCCTGGGTTGGGAAGATCCCCTGGAGGAGGAAATGACAGTCCACTCCAGGATTCTTGCCTGGAAAATCCCATGGCAGGGGAGCCTGGTAGTCTATAGTCCATGGAATTGCAGAGTCAGACACAATTGAACACACACACACACACACACACACACACACACACACATTTGGATCTGATAGAATCGTTGAAACTGGCTAAACAGTCCCGGTGAAGTGGCGGCCTTTGCATCTGGCCCTGGATCTTGAAGTCAACAAGGCAGCTGGTTGGGGAGGGGAAATGGATGTAAAGTTAGGAAGAACACACACGCATCCTTTCAGCATGAGCTCTAGCAAGAAGACTTGAATCCATGTCAGTTCTCACTGCCTCTAGTCTTGACATGGGCGACTTGTAGGCGAGGGTGGTACCTTGGCCACAGAGCTAAACACACACTTGTCCCAGGAGCTGGAAGAGCTGAAGCAGCCGGTGATCTAAGGTCTGTCTAGTCAAGGCTATGGTTTTTCCTGTGGTCATGTATGGATGTGAGAGTTGGACTGTGAAAAAGGCTGAACGCCGAAAAATTGATGCTTCTGAACTGTGGTGTTGGAGAAAACTCTTGAGAGTCCCTTGGACTGCAAGGAGATCCAACCAGTCCATTCTAAAGGAGATCAGCCCTGGGATTTCTTTGGAAGGAATGATGCTAAAGATGAAACTCCAGAACTTTGGCCGCCTCATATGAAGAGTTGACTCATTGGAAAAGACTCTGATGCTGGGAGGGATTGGGGGCAGGAGGAGAAGGGGACGACAGAGGATGAGATGGCTGGATGGCATCACTGACTCGATGGACATGAGTCTGAGTGAACTCCGGTAGTTGGCGATGGACAGGGAAGCCTGGCGTGCTGCGATTCATGGGGTTGCAAAGAGTTGGACACGACTGAGCGACTGAACTGGACTGAACTGAAAATGAGTAGTTTTCCCTGTGAACTTAGACATGTGTGTGAGAGTACATAGTTCGATAAATTTCTGTAGAAAGTATGTAAGTTAAAATGTTTGAAGAGCCCTGAGATAGGGTTTGGTTTACAGGAATTGTTACGGAGGGAGAAACAAGTTGAGATCTGATGGACTCATTCCTTAAGCTGGGGAGATGGCTGTAGATGCAGGTGCAGCTGGGGAGCTTTCTGACCAGCCCCAAAAGTCAGCTCAGGACAGCAGATCTCCCATGGCTTGAGGGACTCTCCAGATAGAATAAGAATGTTCCTATCTGGTGCCTGCTTCTCTCTAATCCTCTGAGCCTATCTTCTGCAGACCTCGAGGCTGGACATGTAGGCTCTGACCCTGATCAAAGAGAGCTCCAAGCAGTTGCTCTAGACCCAGCCTTGTTCCTCAGCTCCTTGGTGAGGGTTCTGCCCCAGGCGACAGATTTCCCAGGAAGTGCTACTGCTGCTGTTTAGTTGCTCAGTCGTGTTTGACTCTTTGCAACCCCATGGATGGTAACCTGCCAGGATCCTCCACCCATGGGATTTCGCAGACAAAAATACTGGAGTGGGTTGCCATTTCCTGCCCAGAGAATCTTCCTGATCCAGGGATTGAACAGGTCTCCTGCTTGGGAGGTGGATTCTTTACCACTGAGCCACCTGCAAAGCCCCAGGAAGTGACCCCATGCTGTATGTCTGGCTCTAAAGTAGCCAAATACTGTGTAGATTCTTAATGACATGGTGTATGCATGCTCAGTCATGTCTGACTCTTTGCAACCCCATGGACTGTAGCCAGCCAGGCTCCTCTCTCCATGCAATTCTCCAGGCAAGAATACTGGAGTGGGTTGCCGTGCTCTCTTCCAGGGAATCTTCCCAACCCAGGGATCAAACCCACATCTCTTATGTCTCCTGCATTGACAGGTGGGTTCTTTACCATAGCGCCACCTGGGCTGGGAAGCCCTAACTCCACCCCTGGACTATTGCTTAAAAAAAAAAAAATGCTTTATCAAACCCTTCTGGCTTGGTAAACAATAGTTTTTAAGGGCAGGAGCCCACTGCCTCCCCTTTTGTCTGGCAAAGCAATAAAACTATTCTTTTCTACTTCACCCAAAACTGTCTCTGCATTGGCAGAGAGGTCAAGCTTTCAGTACTAAATTTAACTGTGGGGTCAATGATTACCCAGGTGTCTGAAGACATTCATTACCAAACTCCCCCAAGAGGCTGTGTCGGTTCTCCCTCAGCTCCATGCTGAGTGGGCTGGACTCAGCTTTGTGATCTGGCTGCATCCCTGACACCATCTCTCAGGTTGCTGCCTTGCCACTTCCCTCTCTAGTTTTCCACAGTGACTCAGATCTGCACCTCACTCCTCAAAACATCATGCTGCACGTCTAGTTCCCATCCCTAATCTCTCAACTGTCCTCCCCTCCTCCACACTCCTCAGGAAGGAGCAAGGTAGCACATTTCTCAGTCATGTATCTGCAAGTTATTTGTCCTCAGGGACCCTATTAAATAAGCAGGTGCTTTGGTTGTATGAAGGGCTTTCCTGGTGGCTCAGATGGTAAAGGATCTGCCTGCAATGTGGGAGACCTAGGTTGGGAAGATCCCTTGGAGAAGGGGATGGATAACCACTCTGGTATTCTTGCCTGGAGAATTCCATGGACCGAAGAGCCTGGCATGCTGCAGTCCATGGGGTTGCAAAGAGTTGGGCACGACTGAGCGTCTGACACTTTTGGTTGTATGATGGCCGCCAAATCAGAAAGTCATACATATGACGACAAGTGTAGTTATCTTTACAAAGGTTAGTATGTGAAAGATCTCTATCCAAAATTGAAAGGTAGGTTTGACTCCTCTTAAAACTAAGGTAAGTTCTTAAAACTCTTGACTTAGATCAGCACAAAGCACGATTTCACCTTTGGTGGAGATGGAGGCAGCAGGAAATAGGACTTGAATCACATAGTGTTTGAATCTCACAGTGTTACGGACTAAATGTTTTGTGCCCTCAAAATCCCTATGTTGAAATCCTAGTCTCCTGGGTGATGTGATATGATGGTATTAGGAAGTGGAGACTCCAGAAAGTAATTAAGTCATGAAGGTGGAGCCCTAATGAATACAATTTAGTGCCCTTACGAGAAGAGACAGGAGAATTTCCTACCTCTGTTCTTTGATATGTAAGGATACAAGGAGAGGACGGTCATCTTCAAACCAGGAAGTGTTCCTACCAGACACTGGATCTACTGGCCCCTTGTTCTGGGATTTCCCAGCTCCAGAACTGAGAGAAATAAATGTTTGCTGTTTAAGCCACACAGTAGGTAGTAAGTATCTTTGTGATCTCAGTCCCGACTAAGACTTGCTATTGTTGTTGAGCTGCTCAGTCGTGTGAGACTCTTTGCCACTATATGGACTGCAGCACACCAGGCTTCCCTGTTCATCAGTATCTCCTGGAGTTTGCTCAAAGACTTGTAGTAAATTCCTTTTGTTCTAATCCCTTTCTTCTCAAGCATTGGTCTCATGTTTTGACTTCTCTGGTAGCTGGAATTACATGCTGGCTAAGCTAATAAACAAGGATTTGATCTGCTTAATGATCTGTTCATATTTATTTTTACAAGTTAATAAATTGGTATTCATTTTTCATTTAGAAAATTAGGTGTCAAAATTCCTTAAAGGGGGCTGACTAAAAAATTGCAAATATGCTTTAACATGAAGGCTGTGTGGCAGAGAGCTTAAGAGTTCAGCCTCTGGATCAGGACTGCTGAGGTTCAAATTTCATCTCTTCTACTTGGTAGCTCTATGACCTTGGCAAATTTGGGGACCTTAGTTTTCTGATCTACAAAATGTGATGAGTAATAAGATTTAAATGAGGAATTTATGGTATGCATTAAAGGAATTGCTTATTAAGTGCTTTGAATAGCATCTGGCAAGAAAAACACTATAATCATAAGTTCATAACATTTCATAAATGGGCTTAGTTATTGTTGACTAAAACAGATGCACAATTTGAGAGTTTTAAATTAAGTTTTATTTGGGGCAAAATGAGGACTGCATCCCAGGAGACAGCGCCTGAGATAGCTCTGAGAGACTGCACCAAATAGGCAGTTGGGGAAGATATGTAAGATTTCAGTGAAGGGGGAGTTTTATGCAATCAAGGGCTTGCATTTTCTGCTAGTCACTAGGAGCTGATGTGTCCATGAAGGGATTTAGTGGTTTTCTAGATAGGAAGAGATGCAAGGATTGGGTTTATGAAATTAGTTCCTGAAAATATCTATCTAAACACCTGTTCCACCATATTCCTTGAAGCACAGAGGGCCTCACTGCACCCTGGGATTCCTCAAGGGCTGTTGAAGGTCAAAAGCTGCAGCAGCACAGGGTTCAGTCTCCCCAGAGGCAGATGGCAAATATCAGTGTTGTTCAGTCACTGGCAAATGTTCTTGGCAAGTGCCAATTTGCAGACAGTGTGCATACCTGTGAACTAATCTCCTAGATTTCTTTTTAGAAAGAATTCTAAATTCTAATTCTAATTCTAATTAGACACATTCCGTGTCTAATTCTAAACTTTGTATATCTCTCATTCGATTTTTTTCACAATCAACTTTTAGTAGACTCAATGTTTGGATTATTTTTGCTTAGCTCTATTAGAATGAAATTTATATTTTCATGTTACATACCCGGAATTAAACATTTCCCATACACCAATCTTACCAAATGTCTCTTTGAAAGGAGTCTATCGAAAAGGATGTAACTTGGTACATAGAAGTCTCTAGAAGAGGAAAGTGATGATAAAAGAGGTAAATACAGCCGAGCAACACGTGAAAGCTTGGTGAGAGTTGGATGCATGGAAATGTGCATAGGTGGGACAGGCAGACGGATAGGTAGGTAAGGTAAGTAGATAAATAGAGGCAGTATCCATGAGGAGAAGTAGTTCAGATCCCAGGGCCAGAGTAAGTGAGAGCTGGTGCATTTCTTCTAGCTCCACTCATCTCTAATATCACCAAAAATGTGATTGTAAATAACCTGTGCTTAGTCGCTCAGTTGTGTCCGACTCTTTGTGATGCTTTGGACTATAGCTCACCAGGCTCCTCTGTCTATGAGATTTTCCAGGCAAGAATACTGAAGTGGGTTGCCATTTCCTTCTCCAGGGCATCTTTCCAACCCAGGGATCAAACCTGTGTCTCCCGTGTCTCCTGCACTGCAGGTGGATTCTTTATCCACTGAGCCACTGGGGAATTATAGAGAATTAACTAACCATCTCTGCTCAGGAAAAACTGAATTACCATACTTAAACTATATTTTAGAGGTCATCTGATGACCTTTGGTCAGTGTCAAAATTCTTCGAAGTGTTTCTTGCAAAAGACACTTGCACTTTTAGGAAATGACTCTCTTCTCAATGTTTACGTTAGAACTAAATGACACGCCAAGTGTACACAGTTCACAAAATTTCTGCTTATGAATAATTAGTGGAGTTCTCCGGAAGCTTTAGGTGCAACAAGCATCATCAGTCCTGGGTGCAACTACGCGGCACTGCTTTCCCTTCTTATTCTTTTCTCCCTCTCTTCTTCTTTGTTTATTCTATATCCTGACACTCTCCCCTCACTGCTGATGTTGAACTTGAAGCTTTCCCAAGTGTGAACTTCAGATGGTATTCCATCAGTCACGGTCCCCCTAGAGTCCCCACAATGCCCAATGGAGAGGGGATTAATGTTGGAAGTGGCTCACTCCAGCAGCCTGAGGGTCTTTTTTTGTTTCATGCTTTAGGGACGCTTTGTCAGCCCCTGAATACTGTCTCTTTGGTTGGCTTTGTGGAGACAGCTTGTGCTCAGAGGTGATTTAGTTGTAAGCTGATTGCTGCTCCATGTGTGAAGAGAGCGTGAGCAGTTTGCAGGCAGCCAGTCAGGACGCCCCCAGCCCATGACATCAGCATCGCATGATGGGGACCTGGGGCAGCACCAAACAGTCTCTCCTTGTTGCCTTTTTTTTTTTTTTGATCTTCAAGGAAAGAGAAGAAAGCCTGGGAAAAGAGCAAAAGATGCCTACTTTTTCTGGAGAATTACTGAATGCTCTTCACTGTAACACCACCACCACCAACAACAAAAATGTGATTGATGTTCTATAACAGAAGGTGATAAGCACAGGGACACAAGACTGAGGGGAAAAAAAAGTACAGTTTAGTGAGACTTGGGACTAGTCTGTCAGCTTGATCTGTTTCGGTACTTTATTGAACCCTCCCCCATGACTCCCATCCCATTTTTCTAGTGGTTATGTTAATGTTTATCTAGAAGTGTATGTGTGCTAAAACAAACGAGACAAAGAAAATCACATTTCTGTTTGTTTTGATTTTGATCAAATTAAGTAGGTTGCTTTTTCCTGTTTGGCATTGTATATTACATTGCTTACAGCGGACTGCATGCTTAAAATAGAAGGTGAGCTGGTCCCAGTCCTTCACCTGCGTCATTTCTCATCAATGTCACATGCTGGTCAGCAGAGTCACAGCACATGAAAACCTGGTGACACGCTGGTTACCGATCCCGTCATCCGATAACAGTCAGGGCAATTCCTCCTTCTGGGATAACTGGGGCAAGAATATGCCCTACTGGGGCAAGAATAGTTAAGTATAAGGAATTTTCCCTGGTGGTCCAGTGGTTAAGACTCCATGTTTGCACTGTAGGAGGCTCAGGTTCCATCCCTGGTTGGGGAACTAAGATCCCACATGTCATGCCGCATGGCCAAAAAAAAAAAAAAAAATAGTGAAGTATGCTTTCTTATATTTCTGGGAAGAGAGATTACTGTTTCCGAGAAAACTTGTTTCAGTTATGAAGAAGAGGCATCAAAGTCCCGCTGAATTGTAGTCACTGCTGAAGACCCATGTCCACAGTTGGTTTTGTGGTGATCGGCAGTGTTTTGAATCTGAGTTTCAACATGTGACCAAGAGGTTTTTAAAATAAGGAACTTGGTTCTGCTGATGTCCACTAACATCTTCATGACAAATGGACCAAACTCCTGAAAGTGCTTCTTGCTCCTTATCTACAATAAAATCGCAGAATTCTCTCTATGATCACATGAGACTAACAATGGTATTCTTGCTGGTAACACTCATCATAAATGAAAGAAAGTAGCATTTGTGTTAAAAATAGTTAAGTATAAGGAATTTTCCCTGGTGGTCCAGTGGTTAAGACTCCATGTTTGCACTGTAGGAGGCTCAGGTTCCATCCCTGGTTGGGGAACTAAGATCCCACATGTCATGCCGCATGGCCAAAAAAAAAAAAAAAAATAGTGAAGTATGCTTTCTTATATTTCTGGGAAGAGAGATTACTGTTTCTGAGAAAACTTGTTTCAGTTATGAAGAAGAGGCATCAAAGTACAGACCACAGATCTTTCTGTCACTTTTAATAAAGTTCATTTATAATATTACTTTATGCCTGTCTCCTTTCCCTTGGCAAAGAAAACTGACTTTAGCAGCTAAAATGTTAATGAGAATATCTTTTATGTATTATTTAATAAGTTGTGTTAATTTGATTACATAAATCAAATAACATCCTCATTGCAAAAAATTAAAAAACGTAGAAAACATGAAGGAGGAAAACCTTCCATCATTCCACTCCTTAAAGGAAACCTGTTAATATCGGTTGTACTGATTGGCTGATTTGCCAGGAGGACCTGGGAAGACCAACCATCCAAGTTGATCTGGCATCTCTCCTTTGTTGCACTTGTCAAAGCTAAAATGATCTTGTCCTTGGTGTAATTTTTATTTTTTGACTCTCTCTCCTTCACTAATACATGTATGAGCTCAATGAAGACAGGTATTTTTTCTCTTTTGTTCATGGTTGTATCCGCAGCACCAAGAACGATGCCTGACATTTGAAGGCACTTACTAAATATTTGTTAAATGATGCTTTCATGAATGAATCTGAGCATTGTCTTATTCCCTTGACTAGTCCTTGCTTAGTTGAATTTATCCTATCTGAGTAATTTTGTATCTTGATATTTAAATTAACATGATAAAAATAGTATCTCTGCAAGTTTTTATGTGGCTTCTTTATGTAACGTTGCAAAATTAGATGCTGAATATTGAACACCATGCCTTCTAGTGAGTAGGACAGGATTTACTTGCGTTCATTCTTGGGTGATGATTCTGATACTGAAACCAAGTAGGGCCCGTTGGGGCTCCTGGGCACGGAAGCCTTTCAAACAGTTGCTCATCAGGCAGGAGAGGGGATGCAGAGACCAGGGAGAAGGAATGAAGGAACAATAGTGCAGCCTTGGGCAGGGTTCTGATCCTGCCTCAAGGGGTACATGCAATAATATCTTTCAGCTCTCCTGCAGAACTAAACCACCACCAAAAGTAGATGCTCCAGAGAGAAGGTTATAGTCTGATAACTTCGAAGCTCATCAGGAGGCCACCTGAGGCCAGATTAAAGGAATGCAGGCCCTATGTACAACCTGAGCCTTATCAGCAACCTTACCCTTGAACCACTGCTATAAAGAAAGAAAAGTGTAAAGAAAGAAAAGGTGTCAGTCGCTTAGTCATGTCTAACTCCTTGTGACGCTCATGGACTGTCGCCTGCCAGACTCCTCTGTCCCTAGAATTCTCCAGGCAAGAATACTGGGTTGAGTTGCCATACCCTCCTCCAGGGATCTTCCTCACCCAGGGATCAAACCTGGGTCTCCTGCATTGCAGGTAGATTCTTTACTGCTGAGCCATTAGAAAAAGTGAAGTCGCTCAGTCGTGTCTGACTCTTTGTGACCCCATGGATGGTAGCCTACCAGGCTCCGCGGTCCA
This sequence comes from Cephalophus harveyi, assembly GCA_006410635.1. Taxonomy (NCBI): domain Eukaryota; kingdom Metazoa; phylum Chordata; class Mammalia; order Artiodactyla; family Bovidae; genus Cephalophus; species Cephalophus harveyi. The sequence continues at coordinate 183,284 of SJYT01060994.1, read as the reverse complement.
TGGGATTTTCCAGGCAAGAATGCTGGAGTGGGCTGCCAGTTCCTTCTCCAGGGGATCTTCCCAACCCAGGGATTGAACCTGGGTCTCCTGCATTGCAGACAGACGCTTTACCATCTGAGCCACTAGGGAAGCCTGGGACACACCAATTTTGTAGCGTGAGCCTGCTGTGTCTCCCTTTACCTGACAAAGCAATAAAGCCATTCTTCTCCACTTCACCCAAAACTGTCTCTGCTCTTCGGCTTGGCACTGGAGCACAAAGGCCAAGCTTTTGGAACTGTTAGTGCATTTCTTGTGTCATTCTTTTCAAGCTGCTTTTCTCTGTCTCCAGTGCAGAGAACAGTGTAAGTGGATAGGATGATTCCTGGCCTTGCTGATCTTTTGAACTCCCAAACTCACGTGCAGGGCCTTTCCACAAGCTATTCCCTTGCCTGGAAGGCTCTTCCATGCTTTTCAGAAGACAGCTGTCACCTTTGGCTAAGCCACTTGGCTGTCAGTGACTTTCTTGATGTGCCACTGGAGTCTAGCTGTACTGATCACTGCCTGATACTTCAATTATTCATGCATGTATCTGTTGTCCCACCTCCTACTAGAAAGTTTTCATGAGGCTGATAAATGGAATATTGCCTGCCATTGTTGTTGTTCAGATGCTTAGTCGTGTCTGACTCTTTGTGACCCCATGGATTGCAGCACGCCAGACTTCCCTGTTCTTCTCTATCTCACAAAGCTTGCACAAATTCATGTCCATTGAATCAGAGATGCCATCCACATCACATTCTCCTCCTGCCTTCAATCTTTCCCAGCATCAGGGTCTTTTCTAATGAGTTGGCTTTTCACATCAGGTAGCCAAAGTATTGAAGCTTCAGCTTCAGCATCAGTCCCTCCAATGAATATTCAGGACTGATATCCTTTAGGATTGACTGGTTTGGTCTCTTTGCAGTCCAAGGGACTCTCAAGAGCCTTCTTCAGCACCACAGTTGAAAAGCATCGATTCTTCAGTGCTCAGCTTTCTTTATGGCCCAACTCTGACATCCATATGTGAGTACTGAAAAACCCATAGCTTTGACTAGACGAACCTTTGTCAACAAAGTAATGACTCTGCTTTTTAATATGCTGTCCAGGTCTGTCATAGCTTTTCTTCCAAGGAGCAAGTGTCTTTTAATTTCATTGCTGCAGTAACTATCTGCAGTGATTTTGGAGCCTAAGAAAGTCTGTCAATGTTTCCATTGTTTCCCCATCTATTTGCCATGAAGTGATGGGACGGGATGCCATGATCTTAGTTTTTTGAATGTTGAGTTTTAAGCCAGCTTTTTCACTCTCCTCTTTTACCTTCATCAAAAGGCTCTTTAGCTCCTCTTCGCCTTCTGCCACATCAGTAAACAAAGGATGTCACAGTCTTGCAGCCACTGCCTCGGTGAGCTGGTGAGCCCTAAGGGAGCTCAGGAAGGAAAAGAATATCAGCCCCCTGAAGCCACCAGACTAAAGCCACTCCCCACAGAAAAATCAGGACGTGAAAACCAGATGCTGGCCCCAGACAGCTGAGGTACCCATCAAAGGATTGAATGCAAACTCTCCTCATATATAGGAAAGTGCTAAACTCCTTAACTTGGCATTTTTAGTTTTCTTTCATTGACAGTAATCTTTTGTTCCTACTACCTGCCCTTTGTTGCCGAACTTCTCTGTAACTTCCTCGCCTCCTTGGAGCAGTTCTCTCGGGGTTACTTGAGATGCTGCTTCTGGGGCTTGAAGTCCTGAAAATTCCCTCTGAATAAAATATAACTCTCAACTTTTTGGTTGTGAATATATTTTTACAAGGACATGAAACTTGTTTTGTTCACTGTGGTACCTGGTAAAGAGAATAATTAAATTAGAAGAATGAATAAATTAGACTATGCTTCATCTGGTCTTAACCTGGAGGGCCAGGCCTGTGTGCAATGCCAGGAAGACAGTGATGGATGAAGAGAGCTTTGGCGTGGGAGTCGGATGGGGTGAGGTTGAGGAGTGGCACAGGTCTAGACAGTAAAGACAGAAAATAAAACATAAGAGTTATTAGAAAATTAGCTTTGATAAGTGCTAGAGAGGAAAGCAGAGAACATAGCCAGGATCTAACTTGGATTGTTTGATTCTTTCAGATAACTTTAGTGACCATTCTATCAGAAAATAGGACAGAAAAGCAAATGTACTTATTTAGTACTCTTCAGATAGATGGCATCGATTCTTTTTTATTTCTCCTTGTTTCTTTAGAAGCCCAGTATATCTCCAACTAGAGATACCCACATAAATCAATGGAGTCAGGCTAAAGAAATGAAGCTCTAGGCTGATTTTACTTTAACATAATAAAGTTATGTATTTATTCATCCTGAGTTGTGAAGTCGCTCAATCGTGTCCGACTCTTTGCGATCCCTTGGACTGTAATCTACCAGGCTTCTCTGTCCTGGATTTTCCAGGCAAGAGTACTGGAGTGGGTTGCCATTTCCTTCTCCAGGGGATCTTCCTGACCCAGGGATCGAACCCAGGTCTCCTGCATTGCAGGCAGACGCTTTACCCTCTGAGCCACCAAGGAGTACACAAAATGCTAAAAAGCCCAAGTTGTAATTATTTAGGGATGAGAAAACAAAATTCTGTGAGACATAAATGTGGATTGTGCTGTGTGTATCCCATCGTGCCTGACTCTTTGCAACCCCATGGACTGTACCCAGCTAGGCTCCTCTGTCCATGGGATTCTCCAGGCAAGAATACAGGTGTGGGGTTGCCATTTCTTTCTCCACGTGGTCTTCCTGAACCAGGGATCGAAACTGTCTCTTGCATCTCCTGCTCTGGCAGGAGAATTCTTTACTACTGCTCCATCTGGGAAGCCAAATGTGGATTAGACATTCTGAAATAAGTCAAAAGCCTGAACCAAGAAAAAAAATTACCCTAAAATAGAATTTAACGCATTTAATCCCATAAAAGGAATGACTTTAATTAAAGCCACTTAAATATCTAATCATGAAAGGATGATTTCTCTTGCCTGTGGTAGTGGGCTCTGTATTCAATGGTAACATGCAATTAAGGGAATTTTTTTATTCTGAGGTGCTATGCTAATTCAATGACCGAACTCATCTCCAAAAATCCTCTGATGGCAATTTAATTTCTTCAAACCAGGAAAATGGTGAGTGAATTTTATTAGGGGGTAGTAAAACCTAAAAATAAATTAGCTTAAAATATAATTCTTCTCTTGCATGAATACTTTATTGCCTAACAGCCGTATGTAACTCTTTACTGCCCTCCCATGATCAATTTTAGAAATGTTGCTTCTTTCAGAGAAAATTAAACTCTTCCATCATTAAGAAAATAAATTTAGTCATTGCCTCCAATGGATAAATTTAAATGGCCTCTTTTGCAGGAGACAGTATCTTCTGTGTCTCAAATTTCTCTACATTAGCTTATCCCCAAAAGTAATAACCAGGAAGGAAACTATAGCTTTTAATTGATGCTGTCTCAGAGCCCTGGGGATCTCCAAGAGCAGTGCTAGCTCTTCCCTTTCAGGAAATATTACTCCCTCTCATTCAAAAACTAGAGGTGGGATTAAAGAAATTAAGTCAAGCTCACTCTCTGGTATAGTTTTTCTGTTGAACTCGTTGGTAGAGACTGAATCCCCGTAGTTCGAATACAACTTTACGGGAAATGTATTTCCTTACTTCTGGCCTGTATATGAAATTTAAAATGGTGATGTGGGCACGTGGGAGGCTTGTTTAATTTCCAACGGTGGAAGGCGAGGGCGAGAAGTGAATCAGAGTGAAACAAATCGAGGGACTGAATTAAAATATGAGGAAACTGAGTTCCCGACAGTGAAGTGATTCTCAAAGTGATACATTAAAAAGCAGAGGTTGATTCAGTTCCCCCCGATTTCCTCTTCTCTGCAGCCTTTGAGCAGCCTGCGCAGGAAGGTTTGAAAAAACCTGTCTCGCAGGTGTGAACCTGGGGTTCAGTGTTCCTTCAGCCTCCATCCTTAAAACCTCCATGCTCTTGTGCTGCTCTCTGGTGACAAATAGCATGTACTACAGTTACTGGGCTTGGTCAGGCACGTCCCTCCATTCATTCAACAAATAGTTATGGAGGTCTACCAAATGCCTGATATTGCTCCAGTCACTAGAGTTTCAGCAGTAAAAAGGAAATACAGTATTTCTGCCCCTGTGGAACTTATGTCGTAGAGGAGACACGACAGGGAACACAATATCTAAAACATGAGGACTATCAGTTCAGTTCAGTTCAGTTGCTCAGTCGTGTCCGACTCTTTGCGACCCCGTGAATCACAGCACGCCAGGCCTGCCTGTCCATCACCAACTCCCGGAGTTCACTCAGACTCACATCCATCAAGTCAGTGATGCCATCCAGCCATCTCATCTGTCGACCCTTCTCCTCCTGACCCCAATCCCTCCTAGCATCAGGGTTTTTCCAATGAGTCAATGCTTCGCATGAGGTGGCCAAAGTACTGGAGTTTCAGCTTTAGCATCAGTCCTTCCAATGAACACCCAGGGCTGATCTCCTTTAGGATGGACTGGTTGGATCTCCTTGCAGTCCAAGGGACTCTCAAGAGTCTTTTCCAACACCACAGTTCAAAAGCATCAGTTCTTTGGTGCTCAGCTTTCTTCACAGTCCAACGCTCACATCCATACATGACTACTGGAAAAACCATAGTCTTGACTAGATGGACCTTTGTTGGCAAAGTAATGTCTGTGATTTTTAAAATGCTATCAAGGTTGGTCATAACTTTCCTTCCAAGGAGTAAGCGTCTTTTAATTTCATGGCTGCAATCACCATCTGCAGTGAATTTGGAGCCCCCCAAAATAAAGTCTGACACTGTTTCCAATGTTTCCCCATCTATTTGCCATGAAATCATGGGACCAGATGCCATGATCTTAGTTTTCTGAAAGTTGAGCTTTAAGCCAACTTTTTTGCTCTCCTCTTTCCCTTTCATCAAGAGGCTTTTTAGTTCCTCTTCACTTTCTGCCATAAGGGTGGTGTAATCTGCATATCTGAGGTGATTGATATTTCTCCCGGCAATCTTGATTCCAGCTTATGCTTCTTCCAGCCCAGCGTTTCACATGATGTACTCCGCATATAAGTTAAATAAGCAGGGTGACAATATACAGCCTTGACGTACTCCTTTTCCTATTTGGAACCAGTCTGTTGTTCCATGTCCAGTTCTAACTGTTGCTTCCTGACCTGCATACAGATTTCTCAAGGGGCAGGTCAGGTGGTCTGGTATTCCCATCTCTTTCAGTATTTTCCACAGTCTGTTGTGATCCACACAGTCAAAGGCTTTGGCATAGCCAATGAAGCAGAAATAGATGTTTTTCTGGAACTCTTTTGCTTTTTCAAGGACTATAGAGATGAAGAAATCAGGAATGGTGTAGGCTTGGGTAGGCAAGAAGTTGCAACTTTAAATAGTGTGTGCAGGGAAGGCTGCAGTGAACAGAAGACATTTGCAAACAGACTTGAAGGAAATGAGAGAGTAACCCATATCCGTATCTGCGCGGGAAATGGCCAAGGCAGAGGAAATGGAGAGATGCCCAGGGGAAAGAGTACTCCTAGAATCTAAGGAGGCCAGGACAGCCTGAGCTGAGAGAAAGGGAGAGCACAGAAGCCTGGCCAGAGTGAGGGAAGACAGAGAAAGGAAGGGGCCATGGGCTTCCCAGGTGGCATGAGGGGTAAAGAACCTGCCTACCAATGCAGGAGACATAAGATACACGTTCAGTCCCTGGGTGGGGGAGATCCCCTGGAGGAGGGCATGGCACCCACTCCAGTACTCTTGCCTGGGGAATCCCATGGACAGAGAAGCCTGGTGGGCTACAGTCCATGGGGTCGCAAAGAGTCGGACTTGACTGAAGTGACTTAGCAGCAGCAGCATGGGGCCTATTAGCTGAAATGAGTCTGGCTTCCTTTGGGGAGATGGGAACTACTGGAACTTGGTGAGTGGAGAGTGATGCAAAGGGTTTTATGTTTTTACAGTATACTGTGACTGTGGCATTGTGAAAACACCCCCATGGTAGAAGCAGAGAGGTCAGTTAAGAGGCTGAGGCAAAATAATGGAGGAGAGCAGCTGAGAGAAAGCCGTGGAGGTGAGGCTCTGAACATGTTCTGAAGTTAGAGCCACCAACACTTGCTGATGCTTTGATGTAGTGAAAGTGAAAGTCGCTTAGTCGTGTCTGACTCTTTGTGACCCCATGGACTGTGCCGTCCATGGAATTCTCCAGGCTAGAACACTGGAGTGGGTAGCCTTTTCCTTCTCCAGGGGATCTTCCCAACCCAAGGATGGGAACCCAGGTCTTCCGATGTAAGGTGTGGGCAAAAAAGACACGTCAATGTTGATCACAAAATATTTGACCTTAGGATGGTAGGATAGAGGTGCTGGGAAAGACTAAGCAAGAATTGATGCTTTGGAACTGTGGTGTTGGCAAAGATTCTTGAGAGTTCCTTGGATTGCAAGGAGATCAAAGCAGTTCATTGCCAGGGTCCAGCCCCGGTAGATCCAGGATAATTCGAAATGTGAATGGCGTAGGTGAGGAGAAACTTATTTATTTATTTATATAGAAATATAAGATTAGATTAGGAAGAAATAGTGTAGTAGGAAAATTAAGTGGAGAAAAGAGGCTGAATAACTTGGTTTACGTGGAAAACCAATAAAGTTCCAGACAAGGAACTTGCACCATCTACGTTAGGCCACCAGCATCCGTTTGAATATCGGAGAGCGCCCTACCTTGGGCTCTCCCTCTTACGGATCTTAGAAGCCAGGACAAGTAAGTAGACATGGCGAGCCTCCACGCCCCAGATGGGAATTCAGCCTGAAATCAGAGTAAAGAGGAGACACGGGGGAAACCAGTCCTTCCAATAACTGGCCCAGCCTCTATTGTCTAGAAAGACCTTTTATACCTTTTTGATTGTACATAGAGATCAATGGGTAATACAAAGTTATGCAGCATTAGCAGCCCAGACTTTTATCAAAACCAGGCTTTTCTCTCTGCATACCTAGTTGTATACACAAGTCTTAGGTGATTTACATCATCTTCCGGCCAAAAGGGCCAATTAACATTTTACAGTCCTTTTCTGATAAGGGTTTGTCAACCAGAAGACTTATTTGTGTTGATCTTCCCAAAGTCTGGTGCCACTCTCAGAAAGCACTAAATAAAGTTACATTCTTACATAGCAAAGATACAGCAATTTATAACAAGTAAAAGGAGTACAGTGATTTATAACAAAAGAAAAGTAATTAACTCAAAAGTCTAGTGTTGCTAACATCAAAATTACTATATATCTTTTTCCATATTCCGTTTACATTGATTAACATCCTCCCAGGTGCCTAAAAGATAAAGAATATGGAGGCCTGGCAATAAACATTGAGTCAACAGTGAAAACCCTCTACCAATATAATTTTTAACTCTTTAGAAAAGGCTCTGTATCTTTAAGATGCTTTTAAGCTTTGTGCCTCTCGCGGTTGAGGGGCTGTAAGCAGTTCACAAGCTGTAAGAGTCCAGGGGAACCTGTTAGGCAAGTTAGAGAGCTATCAGAGGGGGTTTTAAGCCGAGACATTCTTTTGCAGGAGACTGAAGCCCTGAATTAACTTTTTCCAGAGTGTGTCAGAAGAGTGGAAAAGCAGAGTACAAAGGCAGGCAGATTTTTACTTTTGGGGGTACGTGCTCAGGAAATACCAGGGGGAAACCCTGAGATCTGATTCGCCTTCCCCATCAGATCTCTGCCGCATGACCTTGTCACGGGTGGGATTCCTCACGCTGGCTCCCGGCAGTTCATCCTAAAGGAAATCAGTCCTGGGTGTGCATTGGAAGGACTGATGCTGAAGCTGAAGCTCCAATACTTTGGCCACCTGAGGCGAGGAACTGACTCATTGGAAAAGACCCTGATGCTGGGAAAGACTGAAGGCAGAAGAAGGGGTCGACAGAGGATGAGATGGTTGGATGGCATCACCGACTCGATGGACATGAGTTTGAGCTAGCTCCGGGAGTTGGTGATGGACAAGGGAGCCTGGCATGCTGCAGTCCATGGGGTCGCAAAGAGTCGGACATGACTGAGTGACTGAACTGAACTGAAGCAAGGGTGGCTCATATGGTAAAGCATCTGCTCGTAACGCGGGAGGACCCAGATTCAGTCCCTGGGTCAGGAAGATCCCCTGGAGACGGGAATGACAACCTGCTCCAATATTCTTGCCTGGAGCATCCTATGGACAGAGGAGCCTGGAGGACTACAGTCCATGGGGTCTTAAAGAGTTAGAAGCAACTGAGCAACTACACTCCCACTTTCAAGCAAGAAGCAGATTTTTGAGGAAAAATTCAGGAGTTCAGTTTGTGTATCTTAATTTTTATATTTATCTACATATTTACCATTTACGGTGCTCTCCATTTCATTATGTGGAGCTAAATGAGTATTTGTCTGGTAAGATTTTCCTTCCCTGAGAGAATAACTTTCCCTGATAATTCATTTCATGCACATCTGTTGGTGATTAATCTCTTCTGCTTTTCTTTTTTTTTTTTTAGTATGAAACAGTCTTTATTTCACTTTCATTTTTGAAAGATATTTTCACTGCATACAGAATTTTAGGTAGATAGTCTTCACCTTTCCTCCAAATACATTCAATTGCTTCACTGTCTTCTGGCTTTCATAGCTTCCGACAGTTCTGTGGCTGTCCTGGTCTTTCTTTGTTCTCTGAATTTATTACGCTTTTTTTCCCTAACTGCTCTTAAATCCTTTTCTTTATCATGTTTTCAACAACTTAATTTTGATGTGTGTTGGTGTGGTTTCCTTTATGTTTCTTTTCTTTGGGGTTCTTTGACCTTCTTGGATATGTGGGTTTATAGTTTTTGTCACATTTATAACATTTTGGTCATTATTTCTTCAAGTACTTTTTCTGTCACTTCTCTTTTCTGGGTCTCTAATTACACTATGTTAGATTGCTTAATTATTACCTCACAGGCTCTGGATGCATTGTTCTTTTTTTTAAAATCCTTTTATCTCTATACTTCATTTTTGAGTATTTTCTATCACTTTAAGTTTACCTCAACATCTTAAATTCACTGATCTTTTAAGGAGGGTCTAATCTGTGGATAATTCTTTCCATATTTTTCATTTCTGACATTATAGCTCTACACATCAAGTCAAACCCTTTTGTATCTTTCACTTCTTCCCTCATAATGTTGTTCATGCTTTATTCCATCTCCCTCAGTATATGGAGTATAAACATAATAGTATTTAAGTTTCATTGTTTGCTAATTTCACCATTTCTATAAATTCTAGTTCTTTTGCTACTGATCAACCTTTCTCCTGGCGATCAGTCATATATCCTGCTTCTGTGATGCCTATTTTTTTTTTTTTTTTGAAGACAGACATTATAAATTTTATGTTGCTGGGTGCTAGATTGTGTGGTAATCACTTAAATAATACTAGACTTAATTCTGTGCTATGCTGCGCTAAATTGCTTCAGTCATATCCAACTCTTTGTGACCCTATGGTTGTGGCCTGCCTGGCTCCTCTGTCCATGGGGTTCTCCAGGCAATGATACTAGAGTGAGTTGCCATGCCCTCCTCCAGGGGATCTTCCCAACCCAAGGGTCGAGCCCATGTCTTTTATGTGTCCTGCATTGACAAGTAGTTTCTTTACCACTAGTGCCACCTGAGAAGCCAATGACATGCAATTAACTAAGCATCAGTTTGATCCTTTTAGGATCTACCTTCAACTTTGTTAGGGTGAGTACACAGCACCCTTTATTATCAAATTCTTATTATGATTATTAAATTATCCCCAATACTAAGATTATACTCTTCTGAGGATTTTACCCAATTTTCCAATGCCTTGCAAGATCTTTCTTTTTTGGCTGGTGAAAATATTCATTGTTCCCAACCCCGTGCGTCCTTCTCTATTAGAATTGTTCCCCTGTTGCTTTTGGAATGTTTTCTCCAGTCTCAGGGAATTTCCTTTCAGCTGTACTCATATTAGTACTCAGAAAAAAACTCAAACTCTTTCTGTGTGACTTCCTCCTCTCTGGAATCTGCCTCACAAATTCTAGCTACCTCAAACTCTCTGAACTCAGATCTCAGTCTTCCAAATTAGTGAGATACCTGGACTCTGTTTAGGTTCCTTTTCCTCTCTCTTCAGCCCAGAAACTCTCTCTACACAGTAAGCTATTCTGACCGTAGGACCCGCTGTTCATCTTCCTTCCCTCAGGATCACTGTTTACACTCTCTGTTGTCCAACATCTGAAAAAGATCATTTCCCAAACTTTGTTTTGCTGGTTGTATGATATTGGGGTGCTGCTGCTGGTGTATCATATTGGTGGTGCTGCTGGTGGTGGTCAAGTTCAGTCTCTGGACTTCCATCTGGGCAGGAAGCAGAAATCCTTAGGGCATTTTAATTTGGCATGTGTCTGTTGAACATGCAAGATGTCAAGTTGGCAATTAGATATATGAATTTGGAGTTCAGGAAAGAGATTCAGGTTGGAAATACACATTTATGATGTAAATTTATCACCTTTTGCCTTGGAAAATTTCTCCCCACCTTTGGCTCCAGTCATCTTATCAGAGATAAATGATTCCTTCTATCCTGTCAAGTCTCTACTAAGGAGGAGATGGACTAAAAAAAAGTAAGATGGTCTAGTGTCATTGAGTTACACTTTCCATGTACATATTTATATGTTAATAAGACTTACCCCCATACAGATTTCTCAAGAGGCAGGTTAGGTGGTCTGGTATTCTCATCTCTTTCAGAACTCCTTATTACCGAATTCAGACTCAAATTGAAGAAAGTAGGGAAAACCGCTAGACCATTCAGGTATGACCTACATCAAATCCCTTATGATTATACAGTGGAAGTGAGGAATAGATTTAAGGGCCTAGATCTGATAGATAGAGTGCCTGATGAACTATGGAATGAGGTTCGTGACATTGTACGGGAGACAGGGATCAAGACCATCCCCATGGAAAAGAAATGCAAAAAAGCAAAATGGCTGTCTGGGGAGGTCTTACAAATAGCTGTGAAAAGAAGAGAGGCATTAAGCCGAGACATTCTTTTGCAGGAGACTGAAGCCCTGAATTAACTTTTTCCAGAGTGTGTCAGAAGAGTGGAAAAGCAGAGTACAAAGGCAGGCAGATTTTTACTTTTGGGGGTACGTGCTCAGGAAATACCAGGGGGAAACCCTGAGATCTGATTCGCCTTCCCCATCAGATCTCTGCCGCATGACCTTGTCACGGGTGGGATTCCTCACGCTGGCTCCCGGCAGTTCATCCTAAAGGAAATCAGTCCTGGGTGTGCATTGGAAGGACTGATGCTGAAGCTGAAGCTCCAATACTTTGGCCACCTGAGGCGAGGAACTGACTCATTGGAAAAGACCCTGATGCTGGGAAAGACTGAAGGCAGAAGAAGGGGTCGACAGAGGATGAGATGGTTGGATGGCATCACCGACTCGATGGACATGAGTTTGAGCTAGCTCCGGGAGTTGGTGATGGACAAGGGAGCCTGGCATGCTGCAGTCCATGGGGTCGCAAAGAGTCGGACATGACTGAGTGACTGAACTGAACTGAAGCAAGGGTGGCTCATATGGTAAAGCATCTGCTCGTAACGCGGGAGGACCCAGATTCAGTCCCTGGGTCAGGAAGATCCCCTGGAGACGGGAATGACAACCTGCTCCAATATTCTTGCCTGGAGCATCCTATGGACAGGGGAGCCTGGAGGACTACAGTCCATGGGGTCTTAAAGAGTTAGAAGCAACTGAGCAACTACACTCCCACTTTCAAGCAAGAAGCAGATTTTTGAGGAAAAATTCAGGAGTTCAGTTTGTGTATCTTAATTTTTATATTTATCTACATATTTACCATTTACAGTGCTCTCCATTTCATTATGTGGAGCTAAATGAGTATTTGTCTGGTAAGATTTTCCTTCCCTGAGAGAATAACTTTCCCTGATAATTCATTTCATGCACATCTGTTGGTGATTAATCTCTTCTGCTTTTCTTTTTTTTTTTTAGTATGAAACAGTCTTTATTTCACTTTCATTTTTGAAAGATATTTTCACTGCATACAGAATTTTAGGTAGATAGTCTTCACCTTTCCTCCAAATACATTCAATTGCTTCACTGTCTTCTGGCTTTCATAGCTTCCGACAGTTCTGTGGCTGTCCTGGTCTTTCTTTGTTCTCTGAATTTATTACGCTTTTTTTCCCTAACTGCTCTTAAATCCTTTTCTTTATCATGTTTTCAACAACTTAATTTTGATGTGTGTTGGTGTGGTTTCCTTTATGTTTCTTTTCTTTGGGGTTCTTTGACCTTCTTGGATATGTGGGTTTATAGTTTTTGTCACATTTATAACATTTTGGTCATTATTTCTTCAAGTACTTTTTCTGTCACTTCTCTTTTCTGGGTCTCTAATTACACTATGTTAGATTGCTTAATTATTACCTCACAGGCTCTGGATGCATTGTTCTTTTTTTTAAAATCCTTTTATCTCTATACTTCATTTTTGAGTATTTTCTATCACTTTAAGTTTACCTCAACATCTTAAATTCACTGATCTTTTAAGGAGGGTCTAATCTGTGGATAATTCTTTCCATATTTTTCATTTCTGACATTATAGCTCTACACATCAAGTCAAACCCTTTTGTATCTTTCACTTCTTCCCTCATAATGTTGTTCATGCTTTATTCCATCTCCCTCAGTATATGGAGTATAAACATAATAGTATTTAAGTTTCATTGTTTGCTAATTTCACCATTTCTATAAATTCTAGTTCTTTTGCTACTGATCAACCTTTCTCCTGGCGATCAGTCATATATCCTGCTTCTGTGATGCCTATTGGACTGCAAGGAGATCCAACCAGTCCATTCTGAAGGAGATCAGCCCTGGGATTTCTTTGGAAGGAATGATGCTAAAGCTGAAACTCCAGTACTTTGGCCACCTCATGCGAAGAGTTGACTCATTAGAAAAGACTCTGATGCTGGGAGGGATTGGGGTCAGGAGGAGAAGGGGACAACCGAGGATGAGATGGCTGGATGGCATCACGGACTCAATGAATGTGAGTCTGAGTGAACTCTGGGGGATGGTGATGGACAGGGAGGCCTGGCGTGCTGCGATTCATGGGGTTGCAAAGAGTCGGACACGACTGAGTGACTGAACTGAACTGAAGACTTACCGAAGGGTCAATATCTTTGCCAAGCAAACACAAGTATATTTTACCTGAAGTGCCAATTCCTGTCTATAAATAGTAGCTTCCTGAAGTGTTATATACAGGACGAATCCAAGGTCATGCCCAGGCTCAGGGGGAATGACCGCCATGATTGATTATTCCCTTCTGTTGTGGGAGCAGGAGTGAGAATAGAGGCAACTATACCATGTGTTTAACCCACCTGTCTTAGCATAAATTAATAAATGGGTATACTGGGGGCAAGTGACATACAAATGATACAAAACAGACCATCAATTATTCTTCTTTCATTGAGGAAGATATTGGTTAATTATTTCTGAAGAATAGTCCATATACAAACACCTCCAATCATAGATTAGTCAAGAACGAAAATGCTTGTTCCATTTTCTCCAGAATCATGTGGTTGGCAAAAAGAATATTTTCTTATATAAACCATACGTGGTTTCATTTAACATAATGGAAGGTGGTGCCAACAGGTGAAAGAAATCTCTCTCCTTTCTATCTTGTAGGGTTCATCACTGAGACCTCACTGTTTTTACAGAATAAGGGCCAATCTAGAAAAACTAATTTCATTCTCTAACATAAATGTTAAGAAAAGATTTACCTGTAACATCAGAGCTCAACCTTCTTTGGGTTATATTGAGTTGTATCTTCAAGCTTGTATTGCATAGTGTTTGGAAAATAGTAAGCACTCAATGAATGTTTCATAAATAGGTAATGTGATATTTCCATTTTCTACCTTGAATGGAAACCTCAGCCTATTCTTGAGGATTTTTCTTGGTGAAAAGTGTTGACACGTGTGGGTTCACAAAAGCATCTCAGGGTGGCAGACCAGCCTTCTTCAAAAAACTGAACTTAAGGTAGATATAACACTTCCCTGGTGGCTCAGAAGTAAAAAATCCACCTGGAATGCAGGAAATGCTGGTTTGATCCCTGGGCTGAGCAGATCCCCTGGAGGAGGGCATGGCAACCCACTCTAGTATTCTTGTGTGGATAATTCCATGGACAGAAGAGCCTGGTGGGCTACGGTCCAGAGGGTTGCGAAGAGTCGGACACAACTGAAGCAACTAAGCGTGCACGTTTAGAGTCTTTAGTTAATTTATAATTTTAAAAAATCACTTTGACTAGTAGGACGTGTTTGAAGTGCTAAATCTGGAATTAGGTAGACTTCCTAGACTGCTACACAAATCTCGAAGAACATGATTCAGTTCAGTTCAGTTCAGTAGCTCAGTCATGTCCGACTCTTTTCGACCCCATGCATCACAACAGGCCAGGCCTCCCTGTCCATCACCAACTCCCGGAGTTCATTCAAATTCATGTCCATTGTGATTATGAGGGCCTAAAATACGGTTTCCCTACTGCATGAATGGGGAAAAGCTATGTAGGTAGGGAGATGGATTCCCTTACCCCTGGGGATGACTGAAGGGGTTTCTGGGCCCATTGTGTCCAGCAACCTACAATTAGATCTGTTTGTCACTACACCCTAATGGATATAGTAGCTTTTTATATGTAAATTATGGAAAAAGTATGAGAACACTATATATACCTGGCTCCTGCTCAGTCGTGTCCAACTCTTTGCAATCTTCTAGACTGTAGCTATTCACGTTCCTCTGTCCCTGGGATTTTTCAGGCAAGGATACTGGAGCAGGTTGCCATTTCCTCCTCCAGGGGATCATCCTGACCCAGGGATCGAACCCATGGCTCCCTTGTCTACTGCATTGGCAGGTGGATTCTTTACCCACTGAGCTATCAAGAGAGCCCATGAGAATACTGGCCTAAACTAATTCATTGACCATGAGGATGGTAAAGAGGGGCAAAATACTGAAGGGGCAAAATTGATCAACTTAGTGGTTAATGTGAGGGCACGAGACAGTGATGAGTCAAAGAAAAGGCACCATTCATTTGCTCAGATACCTAGGTATATAAAAGTGGTGATTTTGCAAAATGAGGCTGGAAACACAGAAGGAAGGGCATGTTTTGAAGCAGTGGTTCTCAACATATGGTTCCAGGACTAGCTTTTATTAGCCTCGCCTGGGGACTTGTAAGATAAGCAAACTCTCAGGACTTAACCTAGTCTATGGAATCAGAAGCTCTGGGCATGGGGCACAGCAACCTGTTTTCACAAGCCCTCTGGGGGACTCTGATGTTTGACAGAATTTGAGATCCCCTGTTTTGATAGGAATGTGGTGACACTTTCCATTTGAGGCTTGTGGAATGTTCCACGTCCAGATGGAAATGCTCAAGGGGCACGTCTACTATTGATCTTATCGCAGTCAGTACTATGGATGTGTTATTTTGAGTGAATGAAGGTGTCAGGCTCCTTTTTAAAATTTTGTTTCCAGAGGACAACAGTAAAAGATGCTTACTCCTTGGAAGAAAAGTTGAGACCAACCTAGATAGCACATTGAAAAGCAGAGACATTACTTTGCCAACAAAAGTCCATCTAGTTAAGGCTATGGTTTTCCAGTGGTCATGTATGGATGTGAGAGTTGGACTATGAAGAAAGCTGAGTGCTGAGGAATTGATGCTTTTCAACTGCGGTGTTGGAGAAGACTCTCGAAAGTCCCCTGGACTGCAAGGAGATCCAATCAGTCCATTCTAAAGGAGATCAGCCCTGGGTGTTCTTTGGAAGGAATGATGCTAAAGCTGAAACTCCAGTACTTTGGCCACCTCATGCAAAGAGTTGACTCATTGGAAAAGACTCTGATGCTGGCAGGGATTGGGGGCAGGAGGAGAAGGGGACGACAGAGGATGAGATGGATGGATAGTATCACTGACTCGATGGACGTGAGTCTGAGTGAACTCCGGGAGTTGGTGATGGACAGGGAGGCCTGGCGTGCTGAGATTCATGGGGTCGCAAAGAGTCGGACATGACTGAGCAACTGAACTGAACTGAACTGAGGACAACAGATAGGGTCACAGGGAGCATTTCCTTTAGGAAAATGGTTCAAACACTTGGTGATAGTTATAAAGTTAGTATTTCGGTCTTAAGGCTATCCTTTCTCTCAGGCCTGGAATTCAGCTGGCTGACTCACTGGTTGATTTATGTCCGTCTCTTTCCACTGCTGTCTGTGCCTCATTTACTAAATGGCTTGAGTACTTCCTGTGCTCAACTCTCCAGTAGAAACAGGGAAGTACGTGCACACTGGAAGGAACTTGGCCATTTGGGCTCATCACTAGCTGTCACCCACACAAGGGTGAAAGAGGGAAGGGGCAAGTAGCGGCCAGACTGACTGCCTCTTCCTCCGGCAGTCTATCTTGTATAGGAGAGTCAGCAATGGCCCTTGGGGTAAGTCCAGTCCACAATCAGTTTTTGTGAATAAACTTTATCGGAACACTGCCGTGCCCATTAATTTACAAATTGTCCATGGCTGCTTTTTCATTACACGGCTGAGTTGTGGAGTTGTGACCGGGATAGTACAAACTGCAAATCTAAAACCTTTACTCTCTGGCCTTTTATAGAAAAAGTGTGCTGATCTCTGCTTTAGACCAGGGGTTCTCACAGTTCAGCTTGTAGCAGAGCCCACAGGGGCTTTGAAAACAGAGGATATGCGGGCTGTACCTAGGTCGGTAACCTGGAAATTCCTATTTCTAGCAAGTTCCCAGAAGAGGCTGATGCTGCTGGTCAGAGGACCACACTTTGAGAACCACTGCTTTCGTGTAAGCCCTCAGGGTACCCATGTCTGGATCAAAGGGAAAACTTGCCTCCAGCTACAAATTCAAGGGATTATTTCAGATTCTGTCTCTATCTCAGCTTGAACTGTCCTCACTCTTTTGAACTCCATTTTCATCGTATTGTTTTTCTCCTTATGTTCTTCCTTTCCCTTTATCCAAACCTTTACAGTAAAAGAATTCATTAGAAAAATATGCTCAACAGTTTTATTACTGTCCTGAGGTGAAATATGTTACAATTTTGGCATCTAGAGCTTTAAGAATTGGCAACTACTGTAATCAATAATAGGCTTCCCAGGTGGCACCAGTGGTGAAGAACCCAGTTGCCAAGGCAGGGGATGTAAGAAATGTGGGCTCAAGGCCTGGGTTGGGAAGATCCTCTGGAGAGCGGCGTGGCGACCCACTCCAGCATTCTCACCTGGAGAATCCCACGGGCAGAGGAGCCTGGCAGGCTATAGTCCATGGGGTCGCAGAGTCGGACATGACTGAAGTGACCTAGCATGCACAAACATAATCAATAATATCTTTTCCTTTAGCTTTACTCTTATATCTATTTACCCTGTTCCTGTAATATATTAAATAAATAATTTGAGGTCATGACTTTTCCCCTCTTGATTGTGTGAAAGCTTCAAAGGAAAGGAAAATTATGCTTCTCATTAGACAGATGACTACATCCATCAGCTTGAGGTAGGATTTAGGGGGAAGTTGAGATTGGATTGAGTAGCAGTGATGGTTGCTTTCTCCATCTTGTTGAGTAGACCTTTACAAGGCTGTTTCATTATTTTGTTAGAAGTGCTAGCAATTAAGACAATTACTAGAATAACTGTGTGATCAGTCATGATTGACTCTTTGTGACCCTTTTGGATTGTAGCCCACCAGGCTCCTCTGTCTATGGGATTTCCCAGGCAAGAATACTGGAGTGGGTTGCCATTTCCTCTTCCAGGGGATCTTCTGACCCAGGAATCGAACCCGAATCTCCTGCATTGCGGGTGGATTCTTTATCTGTTGAGCCATTGGGAAAGCCCTACTAGAGTAACAGGCGAGATCATATAGAAATACAGGTGAAAGCAGCTTCAATGTATTGATAACATCCATATTCAGCTACCCATGTAGCTACTCCTTTTCGTGCTTACAGAAACATCAGTGTGAAACTGCCTTTGGGTTTATCATGAAAAGAAAGCAAGATATAGTTTAATTTTGAACTTTAAAGTTCATAAGAAGTGAGCTATATTTATTAGTACCGCAGGGAGGCCTGGCGTGCTGCGATTCATGGGGTCGCAAAGAGTCGGACACGACTGAACTGAACTGAACTGGTAAAGAACCATATCTATCCAATTGTTTAAATTCAATTATATTTCTTTCCCTCCTTTTCTCATGTTATGCTTATTCCGCACCCCCACGCAGCACCCCCTCTCCACCCCTTCCTCCCCACACTCCGCTTTGGAAAAGAAGTAAAATCAGTAGTAAGACACTCTGAAGGACTGTATCCTGGAGACTCCTCTGTCCATGGAATTCTCCAGCCCAGAATACTGAAGTAAGTTGCCTTTCCCTTCCGCAGGGGATCTTCCCAACCCAGGGATCAAACCCAGGTCTCCCATATTACAGGCGGATTATTTACCAGCTGAGCCACCAGGGATGCCAAGAATACTGGAGTGGGTAGCCTATCCCTTCTGCAGGGGATCTTCCTGACCTAGGAATAGAACCGGGGTCTCCTACTTTGCAGGAGGATTCTTTTGCAGTTGATCTACCAGGGGAACCCGAATAACTCATCACCTAACTTTAAAAACCATGAAACTCAGGCTCTGATTAATTCATCATTCAACTTTTAAAAAACATGAAAATTGATTTACTATTTGAATGGAGAGTAAGGAAAACAACTACCCAATCTATAAATTGCTCAGTTGGAATGAAGTATTACCAGACATACTTTAAATATGAAATGTACCAGTACTGTTCTATCCATTTATTATAGATTTTATGCCTCAAATATATTCATAATGGATTACAATGTCGAAATTCATTCCTCACCATGTTTATATATTTAATATTTCTCCCTCAGAAGATTTGAGCATGGCTAAAGGCAAAGTTATATTTTTCCTTGATAATAATAAAATAATAAATTGTTACACATAAAGGAAATTTACTTTAAATTTATAGCTGAAGCTACCCTGTATTTCATGTTGCAGTAATGATGCTCTTACTCACCTGACATAGTGACTTCTTTCAGCATCGTCACGCTTCTGTCTTAGGACCTTGTGTTAAAAAGTCATTTTTCCAACCTTAGCTTTTTCAGATCTTGATAACTCAAGATGATGTACTTTCAGAAAAACAGATACCCTGAAGAATACCTTAGGAAAATTAAATGTCTCTAATCAGTGTCTTTGATTTAACACTAAATGGATAATAATATGACTGATATAAAATTACAGAGTAGTTACCACTTAAAAGTACATTAACAAAGCTAAGCTATGGCATTAGAAGTTAGAATAGTTACATCAATTACATCTAGGAAGCAGTTACTTGAAAAGAGCCTGAGGAGTCCCTCGAGGTAGTGGGGGTATTCTGTTTCTTAATCTCAGGGCTTGTTTCATGAAGGTGTTTACTTTGTGAAAATTCATCATACTATAGACTTTTCAACTGGGTCCTTGATGTATGGTTAAACTTTCACAAAAATATTTATTAAATAATAGGAAAAAATGCAATAGATTAGGGTGACAGAAAATCAATTCTGCTTTTCATTATAGTTAAAATTTTCATGTGTAAAACCCCTAGGCATGGCCTTGTTAGCTTTTAATTCAGAAGATTTGCTTACATTTTTGTGTGTGCTGCCCAACCACAATGATTGCTTGTGCGTGGGCATTCCCTTCTTCTACTCATCGCTTCTGAAATGAGAATATTCCATCTTGTTGCTTACATGACTTTATTGAGATATACGCAGTTAGGGCAGCTGTCCATGGAAACACAGAGAGGGATTTTTTCCTCTTTATTAAATTTATTATAATTTAAAGGTTTTCAGAATCAAATTGGAAAGAGAGAGGCTGATAATGTCTATTCCTCTAGCTTACTTCTGTTACTTCAAAAAACACTTTAGGAGCAGACATTACATATACCTGTATCTATTATAGATCTTCATTCCATAATATATTAATATAGTTTCCCTGAGCATATAGGCTCAGGAGGGATAAGAGTATTATCTATTAGCATTTCTGTGTAAGGGACTTCCCGGGTGGCTCAGTGGTAAAGAATCTGCCTGCCAATGCAGGAGACATGGGAAATGTGGGTTCAATCCTTGAGTCAGGAAAATTGAAGAAGGAAATGGCAACCCAGTCTATGATTCTTGCCTGGAAAATCCCATGGAGAGAGGAGCCTGGTGGGCTACACAACTGAGCAACTGAGCGTGAGCACGATTTCTGTGTAAAAGTTTATTAGATCCTGTCCTGTAATCAGACAGCCAGCTGATGGCAGGTCACTGTAGACGTGACATAATCCGTTGTCTGGGCTGGACTTAGGAAAGTCCGGTGCAGGAGGGGTCACGTGTATTTGGATAAGGGGCATGCTTCACTTTTTAACTGAGCACCCCAAAACCTTATCCTGAAACCACTCTTTGGCAGTCCCTTCTGGAGGGAGTTCCTGCATATGTGGGGAAGGGAGATGAGCGCCAGAGGAGAGATTGATACCCAGAGGATGGGCTCTGGGTCGACTCTTGAAGGTGCTTTGTCAGCATTGATGTATGAGTAGCATCAACAGCTCTGTTCAAACATGCACAGTTGGCCATTCCAGATACCCTGGCCTGCTGGACAGATAAATGATGAAATGATTCAGCCCGTAAAGTTAATGAAACCACCTGATAGTAACTTACATCTACTGCTCTAGGTTGGATTTCTACAAATGAGTGTATCTGTTTGCTTTGAAGGCACTTATGCGTGCATTCACATCACGATGTTTACAATGCTAAAATAAACATATCCACGATTTGCAATATAAAAATCAAATAGCCAAGGGATACATCAGAAAAAATAATGCTGACATAGTGTTTCTTTATTTGGCAAGACTGAAATTTCTTTTTTTTTTAATTTTATTTTTACTTTATTTTACTTTACAATACTGTATTGGTTTTGCCATACATTGACATGAATCCGCCACGGTGTATACGAGTTCCCAATCCTGAATCCCCCTCCCACCTCCCACCCCAAATCCTCTCTCTGGATCATCCCCATGCACCAGCCCCAAACATCCTGTATCCTGTATTGAACATAGGCTGGCGCTTTGTTTCTTACATGATAGTATACATGTTTCAATGCCATTCTCCCAAATCATCCCACCCTCAAGACTGAAATTTCTAAGTGTCTCTACCAGAGTTCACAACAGATCCTTCTTCTGCCTCTCCCATTATCTCCATTCTAAAAATTCTTGGGTGAAACAAACACCTGCAGAAAATTTTTATTAACTTTCCTCAGAAAGTAATTTATTTCTTAATAATATAGCAGAGAATAGTTTCTCTGATATGAAGCCATAGATAACATTTTTTAATTTCTAGAAGCTAAAAGAATTACAAAAATAAAACCTAGGGGGTCAATAAATCTTGCAGTCTGTTGCTGAACTGAGCAGATTGCACTGAATATCTCTTCATCAAGAGTGCTTCTTTTTTATAATTCACTGATGAACTTTGCAAAAGAAAAGCAAAGCCCAGTGCTATGCTGCACATAGTCATGTCCAACTCTTTGTGACTCCATGGATTGTAGCCCACCAGGCTCCTCTGTCCATGGGGATTCTCCTGCTAAAAATACTGGAGTGGACTGCCATGCCCTCCTCCAGGGGATCTTCACAACCAAGGGATCGAACCCAGATCTCCTGGACTGCAGGCAGATTCTTTACAGTCTGAGCCACCAGCAAGGCCCAGAGAATCCTAATTTAAACTGTGGAAGCAAAGAATAGCTGACCTGCTGGGCTAAGGTGGAGGTGAATGGGACCAGTTCCTTGGAACTGGCTAAAAGTCTTGTTCTTTAGTCTTATTTCAATAAAAACAAAGATTAGGAGTTTCTATAGATAATCACAACAAGAGCACTTCGGTTATATCAGGGAAAAAATGGGACTTAAAATATTTGAATCCAGACTCTGCTATTTTCTAGTTCTATGACTAAGTTCATAACCAATCTGAACGCTAGTTTTTCCATCTTTAGAATTAGCGTAAAAGTGCTCTACGGACATAAACTGTACAAATACAGCTTAAAAAAACTTTAGAAGCTATAATTGTGATTGATATAGAAATACCAAGCACCTACTGTGCTCTTTGCCCTTGGACAAACCTGTGAAACATGCTGCCAGGAGGGTGTGTGAGCAATTTGCTATGTGGTTCAGCTTCCTTCGTTTGAGAATGGATGGACTTGAAAAATGGCTTTTAAGGAGGCTTATGTAGCAAGATTGGGCTTATTTCAGAACTTCAACAAGGGGAGGAAAGGAAAGAATGAGGCGTTCTCCAGCCCTAACATCTGGTTCTGCATCTTGTTTGCTCAATTAGAAAGCAGAGGGTATCTGCTGCTCAGTGCCCCAGATAAGGGAAAGCGTGACTAGATGTCATTTTCGTTGGGCATTTGGGACACTAGCGAGGAAATCAAATTTCTTATCAGGGAGGAGAAGCAGAAAAAGAACTTGACTGTGGGCAGTGATGGGTTAGGGTTGGGAATTTTCACTGGGGCTCCAGCTTGACATCTTTCCTGGGTGGCTCAGCAGCAAAGAATCTGCCTGCCGCTGCAGCAGACGCAGGTTCAATCCCTGGATCAGGAAGATCCCCTGGAGAAGGAAATTGCAACCTGCTCCAGCATTCTTGCCTGGGAAATCCCATGGATGGAGGAGCCTGGCAGGCTACAGTCCACAGGGTCACAGAGAGTCAGACAGCAATTAAACAACAAACAACAAGTTTTAAAAGTGGTCAAAGAGTGAGGCTTTACCAGTAGAGGGCTGAGGAACAAATTTGTATAATTCTGATTATTATTTAAGGTTATTTTAATCACTGCAGATGGTGATTGCAGCCATGAAATTATAAGACAGTCCTTGGAAGGAAAGTTATGACCAACCTTGATAGTATATTCAAAAGCAGAGACATTACTTTGCCAACAAAGGTCCATCTAGTCAAGGCTATGGTTTTCTCCAGTAGTCATGTACGGATGTGAGAGTTGGACTGTGAGGAAAGCTGAGCACCAAAGAATTAATGCTTTTGAACTGTGGTGTTGGAGAAGACTCTTGAGAGTCCCTTGGACTGCAAGGAGATCCAACCAGTCCATTCTGAAGGAGATCAGCCCTGGGATTTCTTTGGAAGAAATGATGCTAAAGCTGAAGCTCCAGTACTTTGGCCACCTCATGCGAAGAGTTGACTCACTGGAAAAGACTCTGATGCTGGGAGGGATTGGGGGCAGGAAAAGAAGGGGACAACCGAGGATGAGATGGCTGGATGGCATCACCGACTCGATGGACGTGAATCTGAGTGAACTCCAGGAGTTGGTGACGGACAGGGAGGCCTGGGGTGCTGCAATTCATGGGGTCGCAAAGAGTCGGATACGACTGAGCAACTGAACTGAGCTGAACTGAGTAGAAAGTAAGAAGCATTGTTGGAAAATACTTCAGACTAGTATCTTTTTCCTGTTCTGAATCTTTTGTTCCTGGTGTATAAATGCATTCCTTTGGGACTTGGCAGGGAGAAAGTGATCTTTTGTGATCTTTGTCAAACACTCCCCTGAAATATAATTTCTATGTTTATATATCTGTATATCCATATATATATATATATCCCTTTAATAAGTGACATCTTTGATATCTCAATCTCATCTCCTTCTTCCCTAATCTATACTACTCTTAAATTCTGTAGTTTTACGCATGGAGACATACTTACCTCCATCTCCTCATGGCCGTGACCATGAATGCTGACTCTTACAAAAGTTGGTTGTTCCTATACATTATAACCTGATCTTCCTAAAGTGCTTCTAAAAATCTTTTCATAGCTTCCCAATACCTACAAATTTGGATACCTACTCCTGAAGCCTTCATTAGTGGCCATCTCCTTCTATTCTCAGTCTACCTAGTGTTAGGAGCTCAGTAAATATCAGTTTCTTTTTACCCTCTCCCTGGAGTTATACAGTTGACCCTTGAACAACACAGGTCCACATACATATGAATTTTTTGTCAATAGATACAGATCTTTTCTATTTTACGGATCTTTAAATTAACCAAGTGTGGGAAAATTTTGTGTTTGATGATAGCTCATATGTGGAATCAAAAGAATTAGGATTTGAGTCCTGATTCTAACCAAACCATTTCAACTTCCTGCCCTCAGCTGAGCCATTTATCAGTTCCTTTGTTTTTTTTTTTAATATAAATTTATTTATTTTAATTGGAGGCTAATACTTTACAATATTGTATTGGTTTTGCCATACATTGACATGAATCTGCCACAGGTGTACACGTGTTCCCCATCTTGAACCCTCTCTCTCCTCCCTCCCCATACCATCCCTCTGGGTCATCCCAATGCCCCAGCCCCGAGCACCCTGTATCATGCATCGAACCTGGACTGATGATTCGTTTCATATATGATACTATACATGTTTCAATGCCATTCTCCCAAATCATCCCACCCTCTCCCTCTCCCACAGAGTCCAAAAGTCCGTTCTATACATCTGTGTCTCTTTTGCTGTCTCGCATACAGGGTCATCATTGCCATCTTTCTAAATTCCATATATATGTGTCAGTATACTGTATTGGTGTTTTTCTTTCTGGCTTACTTCACTCTGTATAATAGGTTCCAGTTTCATCCATCTCATTAGAACTGATTCAAATGAATTCTTTTTAATGGCTGAGTAATACTCCATTGTGTATATGTACCACAGCTTTCTTATCCATTCATCTGCTGATGGACATCTAGGTTGTTTCCATGTCCTGGCTATTATAAACAGTGCTGCAATGAACATTGGGGTACATGTGTCTCTTTCAATTCTGGTTTCCTCGGTGTGTATGCCCAGCAGTGGGATTGCTGGGTCATAAGGCAGTTCTATTTGCAGTTTTTTAAGGAATCTCCACACTGTTCTCCATAGTGGCTGTACTAGTTTGCATTCCCACCAGCAGTGTAAGAGGGTTCCCTTTTCTCCACACCCTCTCCAGCATTTATTGCTTGTAGACTTTTGGATCACAGCCATTCTGACTGGCGTGAAATGGTACCTCATTGTGGTTTTGATTTGCATTTCTCTGATAATGAGTGATGTTGAGCATCTTTTCATGTGTTTGTTAGCCATCTGTATGTCTTCTTTGGAGAAATGTCTGTTTAGTTCTG
Source organism: Cephalophus harveyi (assembly GCA_006410635.1). Classification (NCBI taxonomy): domain Eukaryota; kingdom Metazoa; phylum Chordata; class Mammalia; order Artiodactyla; family Bovidae; genus Cephalophus; species Cephalophus harveyi. The sequence continues at coordinate 158,117 of SJYT01060994.1, read as the reverse complement.
TGGCCCATTTTTTGATTGGGTCATTTATTTTTCTGGAATTGAGCTGCAGGAGTTGCTTGTATATTTTTGAGATTAATTCTTTGTCAGTTGCTTCATTTGCTATTATTTTCTCCCATTCTGAAGGCTGTCTTTTCACCTTGCTTATAGTTTCTATTGCTGTGCAAAAGCTTTTAATTTTAATTAGGTCCCATTTGTTTATTTTTGCTTTTATTTCCAGTATTCTGGGAGGTGGGTCATAGAGGATCCTGCTGTGATTTATGTCGGAGAGTGTTTGTTTCTGAGGCAGGGATAGAAGTTTGAAGATTTTCAACCCCATGAAGGTCGGTGCCCTTAACCTTGTTATTATTCAAGGGTCAACTGTACATTCTTGAGAACCTATTGTAAGATCCTTGTTTGTGTTCTCCACCACATCTAGGATGGAGTAGGCCTTCTGAGGATGTATGTTTAATTGCATTAATAGAATTTAGCACAGGGCAAGGCACACCATCTGTACTTAGTAAGCTTACAGCTTTTTATTATCTCTATGACAAATCTTAATATTAAATAACAGTGAAGACCTTTAGGAAATTAGCCAGCCTGTAGCAATAACATAAGCAAGGCATGTGGAGAAAATAAATTACACCAGGTTCTCTAAGCAGCTATTTAGTTAACTGAAGGGAGGTCACCATGGACTGGTTAGGGGATTACAACTAGTAGAGGCAGGAAAAACAGAAAGGAACAATCAAAACAACAAATTTGACAGTAACTGAAGAATAGGTGGAGTAGGAGAAGGACTTGCAGTTGTAAAGAAATTGCTCTGGGACTTCTGGTGGAAGAGGCAACTGGGGCACATCACAGCTGTTGGATTAAGAGGAGATAAAGAATAGACTTTCACCACTACCGTCAGTCCCTGGTGGGACTACCATTTTTGTTGTTGCTGTCGCAATGCCACTAGGCTATCTCCAAGACAGAACCTGTTGTGCACTACAAGACAAACAAAAATAACTTTTAACATTCAGAAGCTTGCTTTCTGTCCCTCGATCCTCATTCAAGTTGACTAGTGTCTTGGTCCTGGCTGCTCTCACTGAAATACCATAGACTAGGTGGCTTAAACACTGATCGTTTATTTCTCCCAGTTCCGAAGGCTAGAAGTCCAAGACCATCAAGAAGATCTGGTATCTGGTGAAAGCTGACTTCCTGGCTTACAGACAGCTGCCTTCTTGCTGTGTGCTCACATGGCCAAGACAGAGATGTTTTTCTCCTGTCTTTCCTTATAAAGGTACTAATCCCGCTCATGAGGGCTTCCTCCTTATGACCTACTTACTTCCTAAAGGACCCCTCTCCAAATACCATCACCCTGGGGATTAGGTTTCAACGTATGAATTTTGGGGGAACTTAGACATTTAGTCCATCGCACTGTGACAAGCACAGGCTTTTGCAAAAACTGTTGAGCTAAATCTTTATTAGATGGGTTAGTCTGTGAACTAAGGAAACGGAGGGAAAAAGGATCATGACATCAGAGACCACGGTTACTTGTGAATGTATGCAGGAAGCTTGTCTGGAGTAGGCGGCATTCCCAAGGGAGTCCAGCAGGGTGCGCTAAGAGGCCAGGGGAAAGGAACACTCTAGGGCCCTGCAACCTCACATTCGCTGAGTGAAAGAGACTTAAGGTTATACTGACATTCATTGCAGATTTATCTGGATGAGGGCAGGAGAATATTGGGATAGAAAAAGAGAGGGATAGCAAGTAGGTCAAACAGCATAGATGCAAGGATTTCTGGAATATTATTAAATAATGCACTTTAAACATTGAGCCTTTGGGCCTAGATTTAAAAATACCCTGTAAGAATTTGCAGACTTTGTCCCTAAAACAAACTACAGTAATTTTATTCTTTGCAAATGAACCTGGTGCACATTAGGCAAGATGCTATCCTGAGCTCGTGGAAATATCTGTGCTTCTGCTTTTTTTTTCATCATGTACATTAAAGCATATGAGGATAGTATGTCAAACGTGACACCATCAATCTTTCTTCCTGGGATTGGTTATGACCAAAAGGGGCTCTAATAGTGTTGTCTTTGGCAGTGAATAAATATAGTCATTTTCTAAATGCAGAGCAGCAGCCTCAAGAGTTACTAATAGACAGACCAATGTATTAACTGGACCTCCTTCCCTGTTCCTCTGCCTACTGAGTGTCACGGCTGAGAAATATATAGCCTCCTCTTTTGGCCTGGGGGGATATTCCCAGGGGACCATTAACCTTACTTGGTCCGTGGCTGCAGAAGATATGACCAGTTTAAACTGCTCCATTAGCAGCTTAATCTGCTCTACACTGGGAAAGCAAGGCTGTGTGAGGAAGGGTATTTCTTGCTTGGGTTGAAAATCCAAATACTAAATATGCTAAAAACATCTAGTCAGGGATATATTATATAGAGCTCTATGTCTTGACATAGTCACATGTTCATTATGTCTACAGTAATTTTCACTTCTAAAGACAGAGTTAAAAGCTATACAATACAACTCAACACAGTGGGAAGAAATGAGAGCTTAAACAGTGTTTAAATGTGGAGTTTGAGGGCTTAGAGATCACAATCCATACTTGGATTATTCCTATAAATTATTAAGCAGGGTCAAGGATTGAGAGGACAAAGTGAGGTCAGTCTGAGCTCAGAGTGTTCTTTATCAGAGCTTTGCTTCACCAAGAAATGAGAAGAAACATCAGAAGGGACTATGATCCCAGCACTTTCCGCTCTTTCTTCACTGAGGAGAAATGTAATGTTCATCACTTTCTGACCAATTACGTATTCAGGTCTGTGAATACATTTGAATGTGTTCCATTGATTTATCTGCCTAATCCTCTGCTGACACCACATTTTTAACTATCCTCTGTTTAGTTAAACTTGCTTGTTTTTTATGTTTTAAACATTTATACAACACCATGTGCAAAATGTTTTTTAATGACTTTTAAGTATTAAATCATTTCATCTTCAAGTAATCGAGTGGCATAAATTCTAGCTCCCTCAGTCCATATTCAATGGAAATATTAGTCCTCCCACCACCACACCCATCCTCCCTGAAGATGTCTGGAATTTCAAAACATTTCTTTTAACTTCAAAAATTTAATATCCATGGTAACTTTGGGGTTCAATTTTACGTTTCCTGCCAACTCTTGCTTTCAATAGTGTTTCCTTTCACAGAGCTGTTTTCTGCTCTCTGCCTGTGCCTAGTAAACTAAGAAAAACAACCTTTTTTTTTTTTGTCTTGACGTCCTTAAATCACTCCTATTCCCACAAGGCTTTTTATGTAATAGTCAATTTTACAGAATGTTTTGCAAAATAGATAGCTATGATTCCATCTCAGTGGTGACATGTCCTTCAGTTCATTATCAAGGATATGTTATTGTCTATTTCATTTTCCATGTCGCTTTCTCTCTTTCGTATATATATTGAATAGAGATGATTCTTCTGCTTTTCTCTTCCCTTGTTTCCTTCTATGTCTCCACCATACCAACACTTATTCACCTCTTCTTTCTTTTGCTCTGTATTCTACCCTACTCAAAGTAATAAACATAGAATATTAGCTTTTACGTCCAAACTGTCCTGTTAAGGTGACTGCTGAAATAATAACATGGGCATGTCCTCTGGATTGAAATTATGCTAAGTCAGGGACAGAAAGAGCTGTAGTGAATTATAGTCTTCAATGATAATTGACCCTTTTTTCTCCTCATGATTAAAATATTGCTTGTTAGTTTATGTTTGCTAAACATAAGCTCTTAGGGTGTTACAACTGGAAGAGCTTTTGATGATATCATACAGTTGTAGTTCTCTTTTATAAACCAATAATTCCCAACTTGGCTGCATACCAAAACCACCTGGGAACCTTAAACATTACTGATGCCTGAGTATACCCTCAGATATTCAGACTGAATTAATCTGGGTATTATTTAGCTATCAGATTTCTTTTAAGTTCTCATAAGATTCTAATATGCAGCAAGTTTGAGCATCACTGTCATAAATCCATAAAAAGAAATCTGTAAAAGGTCAAATGATTAATTAGGGGCAGAGTTGGATTTCTATTCAGCTTGACATTTAAGTCCAAGTTCTATTGTTGCTGGTGACTCAGCAGGTAAAGAATTTGGCTGCAATGTGAGAGACCCGGGTTCGATCCCTGGGTTGGAAAGATCCCCTGGAGAAGGGAATGCCTACCTTATTCAGTGTTCTGGCCTGGAGAATTCCATGGACTGCATAGTCCATGGGGTTGCAAAGGGTCAGACATGACTGAACAACTTTCTTTTTTTTCTATTGTTTGCTGTGGTACCTTGAGTGAGTTTCTTAATGCTTCTGAGTCACGGTGCATGACACCTGTACTCTGTCTGGGTTCCAAGCTGGAAGGTGATGGGAACTGGCATGGTGGAAACCAAGGAGACATGTGTGTGTCCACGGAAGTCTTATTGTTATTTTAGGGGTCACTTCTGACATCTTTAAAATAAATTTACTAATAAAGAAGATTATATGCTTTCAATTGACAAGATGAAAATAAGGGCCCTCTAAGCCAGGTGCACAAAAGAAAGAGAAGGCATTAATGAAAAGATGACAGAAAGCAGCCATCTTCAATATTTTGAAAAACCCTTTGTGATAGTTCTCTATGGCTGTGTAATGAATTACCAAACTCAGTGGCTTAAAACACCACCCATTTATGAGCTCAGAGTTCTCTTGGTCAGAAGTCTGGCTTGTCATTGGCTGTTTGGCTGGTTTTCTTGCTCAGGGTATCTCAAAATTGAAGCCAAGATGTCAACTAGATAGAGTTCTCATCTTCAGGCTCCGGGGGAAAATCTTCTTCCAATATCATTCTTAAATATTGGCAAAATTCAGTTCCTTTTAGCCATAAAGGAGATCTCCATTTCCATGCTGGCTATTTGCCAGGGGCTACGCTGGACTTCTCCATATCATCTGCATTCTTAGCTACACGGCCCCCTCAGTCTTCAGGCTAGTAGTAGTATGCTGATCAAATTCTTGTGCTTTAATTTTTGGCTTCTTCCTTTGCCACATGCCAAAGAAAATGCTCTGTATTTAAAAGACTCACATGATTAGATCAGGCCCATCTAACACTTTATTTTAAAGTTGACTGACTTGGGATCTTAATTCTATCTACAAAATCCCTTCACAGCAGCACCTAGATTGATGTTTGATTGAATTACTGGGAGAAGGTGTGTGTACACAGCAGGCTGGGAATCTTGGGGCCATCTTAAAATCTTTTCTACCATGTCCTAGTCAAGACTCATATTTAGTTGGAAAGCTTTTTATTCCATATTCCATGCTCAGCTGTGAGAGCAGCATGGCAGTATTTTTTTAAAGGTTTTATGATATGTTGAATAAAGAGCAAATCTGTTAAATAAAATAAACAGCCAATCAATTCCTATAATATAAGGAATTGACCTTTTTCCTTCATAAATGTTGAAGTAAGGAATTGTTTTCTCTTCCCCAAAATTTTCTCATAGATTAAAGTAGGAAGAATATTCTGGGCTAAAGGAAACTACACAAAAACTCATAAAGGGTGAAACTGGGAGGTGCTTTGCAGAAACTTGAAGTGAAGATTTTGAGCTATGGAGTGACTTGAGCAGGTTTGTATTTTAGAAATATCAGCCTGAGGCCAGAGGATGAGTCCATTTGGGGGACGTTTTGGAGGCTGGAAAGTCTGTCGGGAGGTTTCCAAATGGGAAGTGGTGAGGACTGCGGTAGAAGGGAAGGAGAGAACATTAAGGAAGGGTAACGGACAGGATTATACAGACAGGTGAGAAAGAAGTGTGAGGCAAAGAGGGAAAGAGGAGAGCTCTGTGTCAGGTGTCACTTGGCTGAATCCAGACGGTGGTAGAGGGTGATCGGAAGTCTTGGTTGCTATGTTTTGGGGTTGGGGAAATGCAGGGAGAATCTGAATGGAGAAATGAATTAGAGCAACTGCTTTGAGGAAGAACACTTGCTTTTCCACAGGGAGAAAATACAGGAGAAGACCTTTAACTGCCCTGGTACATGGCAATAGAAAGGGGGCTTGCTTTTGGCTTCAGGCTTGGCCAGAAGGCTATACTTATTTTCAATCACCAACTTCCTTCTCCCCTTTTCTCTGCCTTCCCTCATCTGTGCACGTCAGTCATCTTTTATCTTGTGCCAAAAGGAATAATACCTAATAAAAAATGATACTTACAGTTAGAGTGTTAATGGTTACCAAGCACTATTTGATCTTCATTACAACATCGTGAGATTGTAGGGGCAGATGTCCTGCCCGTTTGATAAGGAAACATCTGAGATTAAATGATCGGCCCTGTATTTGGTAAGCGGTAGAGTCCTGTCCAGTGCTCAAGGCTTCTAATAAAAAACATGGCACCCTTTCCACTGCATCACCCTTCAATGTACTGTTGGGTAAGTACTTCAAAGAGCATTGCACTTTATCTATACACAAGGAGCCTAGAGCAGTGGTTCTTGATCCAAGTGCTATCTTGATCCAGTTTTGAAGTTATGACTGAAAACTCTGTCCCCTCCTGCAGACAGCTTGCTAAGCCCCCACCCCAACTACCGTACTTCTCTCATCAGGCTCTAACACCACTGGGTTATAATACAATTATGAGGTGAAGGTGAAGGTGAAGTCACTCAGTCGTGTCCGACTCTTTGCGACCCCATGGGCTGTAACCTACTAGGCTTCTCTGTCCATGGAATTCTCCAGGCAAGAATACTGGAGTGGATTGCCATTTCCTTCTCCAACAATTATGAGAGAGTCCCAGATACCTAACTTCCGGGGATGACCCCTTTCTCCTTGAGCCTGAGGAATTGTTCAAAAATACTCAGTCTCAAGTAATCCCGTGGAACATAGCCAACCCCACTCCACTTGCCAAATTATATAAGCTTCCTTATACAATTCCAGTTTGCACTTTAACCCTGTCCCTCGTATGACACCCTATGTGGCCCTACATGACAACCGTCTCTCATTTGATGTAGTAAGTGAAAAAGAGTTTTGCTTTTCATCTATCTGAAAATGTCCAGCAATCCAAAGAACATGTACTAATGCCTAATAGTAGATCTAAACCACAGGTAGATCACACCTAACAATTCTCATCTTGGGCTGCATATTGGAAACCCAAGGAGCTTTACAAACTACTGATGCATGGGTCTCACCTCAGAGATTCCAATTTAATTATCATGAAGACTTGGAAGTTTAAAGTTCCCCAGATGATTCTTCATGAAACCCAAGACAGAGACTCTGCTATCGATCTAGACATTGTGGGTATAAAGAAGTTCAGTTCAGTTCAGTTGCTCAGTCGTGTCCGACTCTTTGCGACACCATGAATCGCAGCACGCCAGGTCTACCTGTCCATCACCATCTCCCGGAGGTCACTCAGACTCATGTCCATTGAGTCAGTGATGCCATCCAGCCATCTCATCCTCGGTCATCCCCTTCTCCTCTTGCCCTCAACCCCTCCCAGCATCAGAGTCTTTTCCAGTGCAACAAATCTCAAGAAAATCTGGTGTTTATAAAACCCCTTGGATTTTTACCAGGTATTCTCGATTTGGCTTTAAACATGTGTTAAAGTCAACAATGAAAAGTTCTGAGCATGGAAATATTGAAAGAGTACTAAAGAGAATTTGGTTACAGCTCTGTAATCAGAAGTCATCTGCATCCATCAATAACAATTACAGCTGATATTTACTGTTTATTGTCAGGCACTTTAAGGGCTATATCTAGTTTATCTCATTTTGCCTTCACAGTATAGTCATGAGGAAGTTATTATCACACTTCAATTTTTTACTAATTAAAATGCAATCATTTTACATTTTAGACATAAGAAAACTGAAGGTCAGCTATTAAAATGCAGAGTTAGGATCCTAGACTGGAATATTGATCTGTTTGATTTCAAAACCAATGCTCTTAGCCACTGAATTGTACCTATTAATAACTTTTAAACATATAATATACCAGAAGCAAGTTAAAAAGTTTATCTTGTAATTAACAGCTATTTAGGAATGCCACAAATATACCCATGTACACTGACACTTAGGCATGCACACACACACAGAGGCAGGAATAGGAAGACCTTATTTATTGGATGTATTAGTACTGCAAATTCACTTATATCTCTTGAAGACTGAGTTTACCATGGTTAACCTATGTGCGTTAAGCTGCATCCAACTCTGCTACTCTATCGGCAGCTGCCCACGAGGCTCCTCTGTCCGTGGAATTCTCCAGGCAAGGATACTAAAGTGGGTTGCCACGCCCTGCTTCAGGGGATCTTCTTGACCCAGGGATCAAGCCACATCTCTTGCATATCTTGCTTTGACACGCAAGTTCTTTACCACTATTGCCACTTGGGAAGGCCTAGTTAACCTAGTATCAGAGTTATAATGGAATTCAGTGTGATGGGATAGAAATGGACTAGGAATTTGGAAACATTAGTCAGTTGCTTCTCCCAACCTGCCTCCATAGCACAGACCATCTCCAAGACCCTGGCCTACCGTAGCTCCTATTGCAACTGGTGTCCACAGTTGTGCAATATGTGGCATTTGCACTGAACGATCTCTAAGACTTTCTCTAGTTAAGAAGGCAATAATTTTATTTTTTATTATTTGAAGCAATTGTGTATCTAATTTGCTTTCTCTAGTATTTATTTACTTAATTTTTTGGTCTTCAATTAGTTATTTTATTTTTCAAATCCAATTTTATATCAAATAGTTCAATAGTATTAAAATTATGTTAATGATAATTATGATGATAATAGCTAAAACTTATGAAACACTAGATTCTAGGTATATGCATGAATAATATATATTAAATCATTTAATCCTCATAAGTATCTAGAAATAGAAACCTAGTATTACCCCCATTTAAAAAAATTTTTGTAGGCTCTTAGTTCCCCAATCAGGGATCAAACCCACACCCCCTACATCGGAAGGGCAGAGTCTTAATCACTGGACCACTAGGGAAGTTCCTATAACCTCATTTTATAGGTGATGAAACTGAGGCACAAGAGAGATAGTAAATAGTTTGCTTAAGGTGGCATAGCCAGCATGTGGCAGGTGACTGACTGAAGTAGTCTGACTCCTGAATTTGTTCTATAAACTATTACACTCTCCCTTTCGATATTTTTTAGATGCTGTGAATGGAAGTTTTACATTCTAATTAGTAGAGATTATTTAATGACCCATTAAAAAACTGTGGAGCCCCACAATAATAAAGCTGCTACCCTTCAGTGTCATTGGATTTAATAAAATTCCAGGTTTTTACCACTCTCCCCAGATGGTACAGGTGCCCAGCTGACACAAGAGACTCAAGAGATGTGCGTTCGATTCCCTGGGTCAGGGGGATCCCCTGGTGTAGGAAATGGCAGCCCACTTCAGGGACAGAGGAACCTGGTGGGCTTTGCAGAGTCAGACACGACTGAGCATACACGTCACCACACACACACACACACACACACACGCCTCCCATATCCTGATCTCTATTCTTTATTTATAGCCCATGAGACAGATAATCTCTGGGATATTCCTTTATGAGAAAAATATATTTACACATCATATTTAGAAAAAATAAAAGCATCAGTTTTTATGTTCAGGACGTTACATCTCCTTACTTTTCTCTGCCTCCTGGGAATTTAATTAAAATAATAAAATAGAGCTACCATAGTTTGCCACATAATGATGATAGCAAAAAGGAACAGCACACAATTAATCTCTTCTTTCTACAATGCGGCCCGATGTGCACATTCATCCAGAAACTAATGGTGCCAGTCATATCAATAAAGGGCAATGAGCTCACTGCGGATTCTGTGGGATTGGCTGGTTGTAAGCAATGTTTCAAGTCTCAGCTTAAAGGTCTAGAAAATACACAGCTGCTAAGGAAGTTGCCTTCGCTGTGGCTGTCAGTTACCATGGTTTCTGGGTCTAAAGGTAGAGCTGCTGTAGTCTTAGAGGCTTCTCGGTCTAAACCCTTACTCCCGGGGCAAAAAACTGAATCGGAGCAATAATCCAGATAATTCACACAATGAGAAGCCAAAGTGCTCCCCACTCTTTTAGGAATTATCTATCTGGGTGACAATTTTTAATCATTTCCCACTGTTTGGATAATATGCTACTTGCCCCTTGTGAAACACGTGTATTATTAGCAGGAGGTAGCCAATGTTATGCTTTTATGTGAACGTGAACTCTAGCAGAAATGTTTGAGAATTTTGTTTTTCAAATAGCACCAGTAGGTTTATACATATTATTTATGTATATTAACTATATTATATTATGCTATTTTATATTACATAATATATGCATATTATTAGATGTTAAGATAGCAGAAGCATATTAGAACAAAGATGAAATATTGTAGGTAGTCTCCAACTCAGCAATATGTTACTTTCCCAAAATCTATGTATAAAGAAACTATTCAGGAACCCCTAGGGCATTTTTCTACAGAAAATAATAGTCTGGCTAATTTCTTTTCTCATGTTCCATCTATGAAAACATATTTAGTGTTACAAGTAAGTCATGATCTCTCTGGTTTCTGGAGTCAGGAGTCTTGTTGTTGTTGTTACTATAAAAAAGCATAGCAGAAAATACCAGAAACATCAAGGATGGGTTTGTGTGAAATTCCAAGTTTCCTCCTACTTCCTTCTGCCACCTCCTCACTCAGCGGGGCCCCTGGGCTCCTCTGCTCAGTGCTGTGAGATTCCCCTAAGAAGTGTTGCCTTGAGTTGAGAAATGGATCCCATTTAAATTGCTTTCAATTACTTGAGCTGTTAGGGGGATTTCTTTGAATTATGAACCATATCAAGAGCCTTGAGGTGCCCTGCCTCACATTTAGAGCACATGCACATTTATATTTTTCTTGGATTAAACTGATTATGGATATGAACTTGCAGAACTGTATTTGTATTTGATTATAAGTTATTGAAAATCAACTAAGTAATAAGGCATGATAATAGCTAAAACTTATGAAACACTAGATTCTAGGTATATGCATGAATAATATATATTAAATCATTTAATCCTCATAAGTATCTAGAAATAGAAACCTAGTATTACCCCCATTTAAAAAAATTTTTGTAGGCTCTTAGTTCCCCAATCAGGGATCAAACCCACACCCCCTACATCGGAAGGGCAGAGTCTTAATCACTGGACCACTAGGGAAGTTCCTATAACCTCATTTTATAGGTGATGAAACTGAGGCACAAGAGAGATAGTAAATAGTTTGCTTAAGGTGGCATAGCCAGCATGTGGCAGGTGACTGACTGAAGTAGTCTGACTCCTGAATTTGTTCTATAAACTATTACACTCTCCCTTTCGATATTTTTTAGATGCTGTGAATGGAAGTTTTACATTCTAATTAGTAGAGATTATTTAATGACCCATTAAAAAACTGTGGAGCCCCACAATAATAAAGCTGCTACCCTTCAGTGTCATTGGATTTAATAAAATTCCAGGTTTTTACCACTCTCCCCAGATGGTACAGGTGCCCAGCTGACACAAGAGACTCAAGAGATGTGCGTTCGATTCCCTGGGTCAGGGGGATCCCCTGGTGTAGGAAATGGCAGCCCACTTCAGGGACAGAGGAACCTGGTGGGCTTTGCAGAGTCAGACACGACTGAGCATACACGTCACCACACACACACACACACACACACACGCCTCCCATATCCTGATCTCTATTCTTTATTTATAGCCCATGAGACAGATAATCTCTGGGATATTCCTTTATGAGAAAAATATATTTACACATCATATTTAGAAAAAATAAAAGCATCAGTTTTTATGTTCAGGACGTTACATCTCCTTACTTTTCTCTGCCTCCTGGGAATTTAATTAAAATAATAAAATAGAGCTACCATAGTTTGCCACATAATGATGATAGCAAAAAGGAACAGCACACAATTAATCTCTTCTTTCTACAATGCGGCCCGATGTGCACATTCATCCAGAAACTAATGGTGCCAGTCATATCAATAAAGGGCAATGAGCTCACTGCGGATTCTGTGGGATTGGCTGGTTGTAAGCAATGTTTCAAGTCTCAGCTTAAAGGTCTAGAAAATACACAGCTGCTAAGGAAGTTGCCTTCGCTGTGGCTGTCAGTTACCATGGTTTCTGGGTCTAAAGGTAGAGCTGCTGTAGTCTTAGAGGCTTCTCGGTCTAAACCCTTACTCCCGGGGCAAAAAACTGAATCGGAGCAATAATCCAGATAATTCACACAATGAGAAGCCAAAGTGCTCCCCACTCTTTTAGGAATTATCTATCTGGGTGACAATTTTTAATCATTTCCCACTGTTTGGATAATATGCTACTTGCCCCTTGTGAAACACGTGTATTATTAGCAGGAGGTAGCCAATGTTATGCTTTTATGTGAACGTGAACTCTAGCAGAAATGTTTGAGAATTTTGTTTTTCAAATAGCACCAGTAGGTTTATACATATTATTTATGTATATTAACTATATTATATTATGCTATTTTATATTACATAATATATGCATATTATTAGATGTTAAGATAGCAGAAGCATATTAGAACAAAGATGAAATATTGTAGGTAGTCTCCAACTCAGCAATATGTTACTTTCCCAAAATCTATGTATAAAGAAACTATTCAGGAACCCCTAGGGCATTTTTCTACAGAAAATAATAGTCTGGCTAATTTCTTTTCTCATGTTCCATCTATGAAAACATATTTAGTGTTACAAGTAAGTCATGATCTCTCTGGTTTCTGGAGTCAGGAGTCTTGTTGTTGTTGTTACTATAAAAAAGCATAGCAGAAAATACCAGAAACATCAAGGATGGGTTTGTGTGAAATTCCAAGTTTCCTCCTACTTCCTTCTGCCACCTCCTCACTCAGCGGGGCCCCTGGGCTCCTCTGCTCAGTGCTGTGAGATTCCCCTAAGAAGTGTTGCCTTGAGTTGAGAAATGGATCCCATTTAAATTGCTTTCAATTACTTGAGCTGTTAGGGGGATTTCTTTGAATTATGAACCATATCAAGAGCCTTGAGGTGCCCTGCCTCACATTTAGAGCACATGCACATTTATATTTTTCTTGGATTAAACTGATTATGGATATGAACTTGCAGAACTGTATTTGTATTTGATTATAAGTTATTGAAAATCAACTAAGTAATAAAGCATGCTATTTTTTCAATTTTATTTATTTATTTTAATTGATGGATAATTGCTTTATAGAATTTTGTTGTTTTCTGTAAGATGGGTATTTGAATGACTATCCTAACTTTAAAAATTATCAAGGAAATAAAAATTATAAAAAATTAAAAACATACAGATAAAAGTAATCAAAATATAACAAGTTGCAGTTATAAGTACTGCTGCTGCTGCTACTGCTAAGTCGCTTCAGTCGTGTCTGACCCTGTGCAACCCCATAGATGGCAGCCCAATAGGCTCCCTCATCCCTGGGATTCTCCAGACAAGAGCATTGGAGTGGGTTGCCATTTCCTTCTCCGAAAGATAAGTACTAGGGATGTAATTAGAACTTGATAAATATAATTAACACTGCTACATGTTACATATGAAACTTGTATACAGAGTGAAAAAGCTGGCTATAACAAAGCTATGATGAACATAGATAGGATATTAAAAAGCAGAGCCATCACTTTGCTGACAAAGGTCTATAAAGTCAAAGCTACGGTTTTTCCAGTAGTCATGTATGGATGTGAGAGCTGGACCATAAAGAAGGCTGGGCACTGAAGAACTGATGCTTTTGAACTATGGTGTTGGAGAAGAGTCTTGAGAGTCCCTTGGAATTCAAAGGAGATCAAACCAGTCAATCCTAAAGGAAATCAACCCTGAATATTCATTGAAAGGACTCATGCTGAAGCTGAAGCTTCAATACTTTGGCCACCTGATTCTGGGAAAGTTTGAGGGCAGGAGAAAAGGGGGCGACACAGGATGAGATGATTGGATGGCATCATGGACACAATGGACATGAGTTTGAGCAAACTCTGGGATATAGTGAAGCACAGGGAAGCCTGGTGTGCTGCAATCCATGGAGTCGCAAATTTGACATAACTTAATGGCACCCCACTCCAGCACTCTTGCCTGGAAAATCCCATGGACGGAGGAGCCTGGTAGGCTGCAGTCCATGGGTCACAAAGAGTCGAACACGACTGAGCGACTTCACTTTCACTTTTCACTTTCATGCATTGGAGAAGGAAATGGCAACCCACTCCAGTGTTCATGCCTAGAGAATCCCAGGGACGGGGGAGCCTGGTGGGCTGCCGTCTATGGGGTCGCACAGAGTCGGACACGACTGAAGCGACTTAGCAGCAGCAGCGACTGAACAACACCACTGCATAGAGAGTAAATCCTGACAGTTTACATCACAAGGAAAAATGTTTTTCTATTTCCTCAATTTTGTGTCTATGCCAGATGATGGATGGTCACTAAATTTACTGTGAAAATTATTCCATGATGTATGTAAGTCAAATCATAATATGCTGTGCTGTGTGCTTAGTTGCTCAGTCACTCCTGACTCTTGCGACCCATTGGACTGTAGCCTGGGGATTCTCTGTCCATGGGATTTTTCAGGCAAGAATACTGGAGTAGGTTGCCATTTCCTCCTCTGGGAACCTGCCTGACCCAAGGATTGAACCTGTGTCTTTCTTGTCTTCTGCATAGCAGGTGGACTCCTTACTTGCTGAGCCATTGGGGAAGCCAAATTGTGTATACTGTACACCTTAAAGCTATACAGTGCTGTTTGTTAAGAAAACTGAAGGAAAAAACCCATATAGAATTCAAAAATAGAATCGTTCCTGAAATGACAGATATCTTAGGTGCCCTTTCGTTTTACCAGAGGAATTTTTCAGCAAACACAGGGCTAGCAGCTTAGAGAGAGCATTCTGTGATCTTCAAGGGGATCAGGGGAGATCACCCATTCTCAAAGACCTAAGACCAACTTTGTCTGTTCTTAAAGTAGACTTCTCCAATGGAGTTAAGCTTCTAGACTTCTAGACTCTAAATTCTCTTTAATGCCTCCTGCAAATATCTAATCCTATTCCTTAGACCAGCCCCAGATGAAACATGTGTACACTCTGGGCGAGGCAGAAATTCACTCAGTAAAGGACTTAGAAAGCTTACCAATCTTAATTTTCTGAAGTTAAATTCAAGCATATTTGCTAGAATACATTTCCAAGTAAAATGAATGATAGTGCAACTAAATCTTTTACGACTTTTAAGTGGTATAACTTCAAGAACTAACCTTAATACAAGTTAATGATGTGACTTTCTGGGTGTCAAGCATTAATAGTGGCAGTACCAACAGAAGACTCACTATCACAGAAGTTGTTGCTGACTACACTGCCTCTTCTGCTGACCCGTTCTTTTAGCTCCTTCACTCTCCAATTCCCTAGTTGCATTTGGTTCTTTATGTAAAGGTTTCAACTTGCTGTGCCTCACATTTTCTTAGTGGTAAATTTAACTTGCTAATATCCAACTATCCCATGTGTATTACTCAGGGCCCTGCTAGTACATGTAACTGTCTCAAGATAATTGGTAGCTCTGAAATCTTTGATAGCACACATTAGACATAGATTAATTCTTTTCACTAATGCAACTCTAATTTCATAGACATCCTCATAGAAAATCTCACATTGATTAGAAATGACAGTACTCTTTCTTGTCTTTTTATCATTTTACTTCCATATTGAACATATACTTTTAAAAAATTTATTTATTATTTTAATTGAAGGATAATTGTTTTACAGAATTTTGTTGTTTTCTGTCAAACCTCAACCTGAATCAGCCATAGTACACATATATCCCCTCCCTTTTTAAACATTTACTTTTATTTTCATACTATATTTACTTTTACACAAAATAAGAGCCAATACCAAACTAAAATAAGTATTGTAATTATACAATAAGTATCAACTATAGGCAAAACACATTTTAATACATATACCATATGACTTAGTATAATACAATTTAGAGATGAAAAAATCCTGGGGGAATTTTTGACCCAATCATTTATTTTGTTAAGTAATTTCCTCTACTGAGAACACTGTTCCTGATGGATGACCACTTGTCCATTGCAAGAATACTTCTAATCAATTATTTTCTTATAAAACAGCTCTTTCCATCTCTAAAGAGCACTGCTTCAAAATCCTTCTTAACATAAACCTAGGTGTATTTCATCATAATTTCTAGTGACAGGTTCCTGCAAACTTTTCCCCACAAGCCACTCCTAATAATTTGAATTTCTTGATAACATAATCACCTAGATAAAGCAAAGGAATTATCATGATATGAAAATAAGAAGATATGTCATAAATGGGTGGCAAGAAACAAAGGCATGCCTTGACAGAACCAAAAGAAAAGAAGAGAATGAGACTCAGAGCAAGAATAAAGGCAGGAAGAACTTATCCTGATGCACTGGAATATACAGAGTCCTTAAATTCAGAGAATGACTCTTGACCTTCAGGAGAAGCAGTATGAAGCTCTTTGGAGGTAAGTAGGATGTTTATGTGGAGGCGGCGATAGCACCCCTCTCCACTACTCTTGCCTGGAAAATCCTAAGGACGAGCCTGGTGGGCTGCATTCCATGGGGTCATGAAGAGTCAGACACGACTGAGCGAATTCACTTTCACGCACTGGAGAAGGAAATGGCAACCCACTCCAGTGTTCTTGCCTGGAGAACCCCACGGATGGGGGAGCCTGGTGGGCTGCTGTCTACGGGGTCGCACAGAGTCAAACACGACTGAAGCGACTTAGCAGCAGCAGCAGGATGTTTATGGGAAAGCAAAATCAGCAAGGTGAGTGGTGACTTGAGTAGAGTTAACCTCATACAGGGTGAGCTGCTTTGTCAACGAAAGGTAGATTGGTCCAACAGGAAGAGGGGTCCTTGATGGTGATGGCTCCTGACAGGTAGAGGCAACTCTTTGATCACCTAATGAGACAATCAGGAATTGTTTCTTCTTCTGAAAGCATGTATATGAGATGAGAAATGTCCTCATATGTAAAATAAAGATGATGTACTTTGATTAGGACTATGTTGTCCTATGGGTTTCCCTGGTGGCTCAGAGGTTAAAGCATCTTCCTGCAATGCGGGAGACCTGGGTTCAATCCCTGGGTCGGGAAGACTTCCTGGAGAAGGAAATGGCAACCCACTCTAGTCTTCTTGCCTGGAGAATCCCATGGATGGAGGAGCCTGCTGAGCTACAGTCCATGAGGTCGCAAAGGGTCAGAACCGACTGAGCGACGTCACTCACTCGCTCACTCAGGTTGTCCTATACTGCTATTCATGCGTGTGTGCTCAGTCACTCAGCCATATCCGACTCCTCGCAAACCCAAGGACTGTAGCCGCCAGGCTCCTCTGTCCATGGGATTTCCCAGGCGAGAGTACTAGAGGGGACTTCCATTTCCTTCTCCAGGGGGTCTTCCCAACCCAGGGATTGAACCCACATCTTCTGCCTTGGCAGGCGGATTCTTTACCACTGAGCCACCAGAGAAACCACATACTGATATTCATGGTTGTCAAATATATATTATATGCATAGTAATATATGATGTTTATATATAAATATATGTGACAGAAAATTGAATAGAATTTTTCTCTTTGCCTGGAACATGTGGGCAAGCATATTTTGGTGATGTACACACTGAGTTTTGACCAAGCTAGGCAGGAAATGAGACAGATTGCTCCCCTCTATATGAATGACTCTTTCTCTCTATGATGTCTTCTCAAGCACACTTCCCTTGAATTGGGCAGCCAGCATTTTTATACCACTTTTACCTGGAAGTAGGGCTGAAAGCTGGAGGATACTAAGGATGTTTTCTAATAGAAAGAGAGTCAGAGATCCTTGGAGGATTTAAGATTACTATATTTAGACTAGTCTTAGTTATAAGTGGTCTAGATGTTTGTGGTAGTGAATAATAACCCCTCAGAGATGACCACATCCTAATCCCTGAAACCTGTAAATCTCACCTTACATGGCAAAAGGGACTTTGCAAATGTGATTAAGAATCTTCAGATGGAGAAATTATTCTGGATTATTTTAGGGTATGTTAATGTAATTACGAGTGTCTTTACAAGAGGAATGCAAAGGATCAATCAGAAACGTGAGGAAGGAAGCAAGAGATCCCAGCGGTATGGAGAGAAGACAAGGGATGCAGGCGGACTCCAGAAGTTGGAAGAGGCAAGAATGAGCTTCTCTCCTGGAACCTCCAGAGGAAACACGCTCTTCCAATATCTTGACATTAGCCCTGTTAAGACTCATTTTGGATTTCTGACCTCCAGAACTCTAAGAGAATACATTTGTTTTCTTTTAAATCGCTACATTTATGGTAATATGTTACTGCAGCAATAGGAAAGCAGCAGGATTTTGAATATTTTCCATTAATTTAACTGCTTTCTACAAATCTAGTAAAAGAGCACTTGTTTCTACATCAGATATTCCCAGGGTGCTGTGAGAGGAAGGAGAATTGAGAGAGTATACATTCAACCATGCAATAGTACATGAAACTAAATTGTATCAGTCAAGGTCTGTTAGTTGCAAGGTTCAGAAAACAACTCTGACAGATTTGAGCAGAAAATGAGTTTGCTGAGAGGATATTGGGAACATTACTGACTATAGGATTTGGAAAATAAATAGGAACGAGGGACCTAGGCATCAGCTAGGACCAGCCTGAGAGTCCTGTGGAGACGCTCCTGCTATAGCTGCTGACACTGACCACAAAGCTATGGCAGTTCATCAAGGCACCAGACACCAAGCACCACCCTGCTTGATGGTCCCTGATGCTTCTGGAGATTTAATGATTTTGCTGCTGCTGCTAAAACCTGCCAGTGGAATAAGGTTTGCATGGCCCCTGCCTCTTTAAATCACTAACTCCTGTCCACCGTCTAAATTGGGTAAATCTGATTGATCAATTCTAGATCACATTTGGGACACCATAGCTGCAAAGGAAGCTGCAAAATGAGCAGCTGTTGGTTTCAGCTCCATCCATCAGAGAGAGTTTGCTCTGTTTCTCATGCGTGGTAGGATATGAATTCTCAAAAGGTGGGAAGAATCTCAAATGATGGGTAGGCTTAAAAATGTCCCTGACCTAAGTGTTAAGGCAGACTGCTATAAAATGCACTGATATATGGCCAAGAAAATGAACATAATAATGTAGTAGAATACACATAATAAATACGACATTTTGAAACTGGGGGGGAGGGGCTGAGCTTAAAACTAAAAGAAATTCTACAAATGGAGAAGTATCATTATTCAAAGAAATAATAGCAATAGTAAATATTTATCAAGAGGTTGCTATATACTAAGTACTCTTTTAAGTATTTAATGTGTTAATTCTATTAATCCTTGTAAGAAAGCATTTACCTTACTTGTAGATAAATAAATGAAGGCATCAGATGTTTAAATAACACATGCAAGGTTATGCATCTATAAATAGCAGATCCAGGCTGTACACTCAGCAGTCTGATCCATAGCTGTAATCATTAGACTTTATTGACTCTTGAAAATAAGATCTGCTTCTTTGAAAGAATCGAATAGTTGACATATTTTACCAGATCTTTTAATTTTAAAAAGTCAGGCACACTTATTGTGGAAGCAGCAACAATACAGAAGTTTATTGGGAGTGGAAAGCTATAGTGCTCTTTCCCTTTCCCCATAAATTGCACACCACTCAGATGGACATTTATTTGTGTAGTGCAAGTTCTTACAGTCTCCAAGTTGAGCGTTAGGCTGGCCCTGTATTATATAAAATCCTATGAAACCGAGCCTTGTTAACCCCAGGGGACTATATGAATGAGGATAAAAGGGCAGAGAAATTTTAGTATTTCTAATGTGGAAAGCTTCTGTTGGGTTTTTATTTTTTATCCATTATTTTCCTGAGCCCCATCTTACACATCTGAGCTTTCCATAAAATCTGAGCTCAGGGAATGAACCAGTGACAATCACACAGAGAAATTAACTCATACTCACACAGTTTCTGTTTGCAGGGTTGGGAGGCTTCGAGGTGATCTAGTCACTTTGGTGACTTTAGCCTAATGAACTAAATTATAGTTGAGCACTCTAGTTGAGGACTCTCAGAATAAGACTACAAATCTTACCCCCAGATCTCAGGGTAAAGGAAATGGGGTTGATGAGCTCTGTGCCCACATTACCATACTGGAACCATTAATTCTGCTGCTTCGTGTAAGTGTCCTGCTTCTTCGAGGATTTTGTAATAAACTGTGCTTTTTGTGTTATCTGTAGATGTCATCAGCGTTCTTTCTCTTTTGTCCTATGCTCTCTTCCCTTCCAGGATCCAGGGTGACATCAACATCTCCGAATAAAAAGCCAACATCTGGGCTGCCCATTCTTCTGGTGCCTCATCTGTATTGACATCTTCAGCTTCTTAGTAACCCGTTTCCATTGCCATATTCTGGACCAGGACAGCACCCAGAACTGGTCCAACCTATTACTTGTACTTTTAACCTTCATCTACCTCACTGAGTGTATCAGTCAGGGTTCTTTATTGTAAACCAAATAATCTGATATAGATTGTTTAAGCATGAAAAAGAAAATTGACATATACTAGTTAGATCAAGGAAATCAGGGAGCCATGTCTAAATGCCAGAAAGTAGGAATGGTGTTTGACTCTATTAGTGAAATAGAGTTTCACTAATAGAGTTTCACTAACAGAGTTTCACTGATAGTCAAACACTCTAATGGTGTTTGACTGCTCTAGTGAAAATATCCCTGCTGCCAGTATTCAGTATCACCCGTGTTGTTGGTACCAATGATGACATGGGTGTCATTGGATGCTGAAAACTCCCAGCCAATTCTAAAAAGTCAGGCATCTTTACTGATATAGTTGCTAGGAAATGCATCCCTTTTGCTCACTTCCTCACATTGTTCACTCTTTAAAATTGGCATTCCAGGAGCATGAAGCTGATTGCTATTCACATGCCATACTCTAGTAGAAAAGCTTGTTCAGGGAAGAACAAACTTGGTTTATTCTTGGTTTCTACATTGGGTAAGCAGGGCTTAGAAGGCAGAAAGTACTCAAATATCATATATGTGTTCAGAAAGTTCCTTGAAGCCAGAAAATATTGCAAATAGCCACTATATTAATTATTTCTTTCTGTTGGTTCTCCCTTGTCAGGAATTCTAGTACAGATCACTCTACATGTACTTTATTTATACATTTTCTATTTTCTTGTCATCTCCAAGCTAGGTTAGATTTCATGGTACACAATTTCAATCAGTTCCTTAAGTGTATACTGGGTTCCTTTGACCCATTATTTTTTCACACTGACTAACCCAGTATTGGACAAATCCAGCTATTTACATTTTTTAATGTCTGCATAGGGACTGTGCAGCATTGTTGGAAGTAATTACACGATTAAGCAGATAATTGTCACTGCATGTTAATGAACCTGGGGACCACACCAACCATACCCTTAAGGTTGTCAAGAATTCTATGTTTCCCTTGTAGTTCTCTTTCTCCATAGGTGCCATTTTGAAAATCCTATTCTAGTCTTAATCCTATCATTATATCTTTCTATTAAGCTCCCTCATATTTTGGGCAAATAATTTTGTCTGTTACTTCTTAAAGAAAATAAATCCGTCAAACATTATTTTTCAAAATATTGCCCATGAACCTAATTATGTATATTTACATCAAATTGTCTTTTTTTCTACCTAATAAAATGAGCCCTGGTGGCTCAGATGGTAAAGAATCTGCCTGCAATATAGGAGACCCGTGTTTGATCCCTGGGTCGGGAAGATGCCCTGGAGAAGGAAATGGCAACCAACTCCAGTGTTCTTGCCTGGGAAATCCCATGGACAGAGGAGCCTGGCAAGCTACAGTCCATGGGGTTGCAGAGTCAGACATGACTGAGTGACTAATGTTTTCACTTTTCAATAAAATGAGACAACTCTTTAGGGTTTACCTCTTTCCATCAGAATTTAAACACACTCATATAACTCCTTATTAAATTAGTTTAAAATATAAAAAGCCAAGTAAACAATTGTATAAAAATAACCAGACCTACTCTGTACCAGCAACTGTTCTATTGCTTTTACCCTTCAAAGGAAGCCTTGATTTCTGCCTTAACTTCCCACCAAAACAGCTCTCTAAAAGGTTTTTATTACCTACTTCTCTCCCTCCCTCCCTTCTCTCTTTCTTTTATTTCTTTTGACATTTTAAAAAATCTAATTTTTGTCTGTCCTGGGTCTTCATTGCTACTCCCACGATTTCTCTAGCTACTGTGTGAGGGCTTCTCTTTGCTGAGGCTTTTCTTGTTTCAGAGCACAGACTCCAGGGCATGAGGGCTTCATAGTTGCTGCTCGCGGCCTCTAGAGCGTGGGTCCAGGAGTTGTGGCCCATGGGCTCAGTTGCTCCTCAGTCTATGGTATGCTCCCAGACCAGGGACTGAACCTGTGTCTCCTGCACTGGCAAGCAGATTCTTCACCAATGAGCCACCAGGGAAGCCCTCTTAGCTTTCTTTCCTTTCCTTTCTTTCTCATCTTATTTAACTCCCCAGGTCCTTAAGGATATGGCTTTTTCCTACTTCAACCTCATTACCTGGGGCCTTGGGAAATAGTTCTGTTATACTGGATTTGTTCTTGGGAAAATGACATTTGGTAGCTTAAAAATTAAAATTCAAGCATGTTTGCATCCAAAAATGTGTTATAAATTCTGATAAGTTTGCACTCTCTGAATCTTTCTCTGACAGATTAGAGAGTCTGGTTGCAAAGAAGAGGAACCCATTAAAGTCAGCTTAATGAAAATGGGAAATTTTGGACATATTCAGAGTTGCTTTGTGTGACTGACTAGCAGAAGTGCAGGTGGTCCTCAGGGGGCCCTGGCGCCAGGAGTTGGGCAGTGATGACCTGGTGCTCCTCACTCCATCTCTCAGGGCCGTAAGGTCTCCCGGTGGTTTTTACAAGCTTGTATGTTTTCTTGTCACTCCCTGCAGACTGTCTTTTTCTGCTTCTCAGTGCACATGGACAGGTGACTTTGGATTTACAAACCACATAAATAATGTTCTCAATAAGATACTAGAAGTATTTCTCAGAGATTTCATGGATTCCAAGGAAGTAGGTTTTTTTCTGCTTAAGACCTGGTATCATCCATTCATCCTAACTAAGAATTGTTTTCAGGTCTGAAATCGGTATTTTGTATTTTCTCTGGATTTAGAAATCTCTCTCACTTGACCCCTCTTCCTGCTTTAATGTTATCACACTGCATCCTGGCTGATGAATGCATTCAGGTGTTCTTATGACCTTGAACAAACTATCTTATCTCTTTTCCAGTTTCTGCAGAGGTTCTGCTCTCCATTTCTCTAAAACATCCTCTTTTTAACCCATCACACATTTTTCACTTTTGTTTTTTAAACAGTCCTCAAATTGCTTTTTTTTTAATCCTCCAATAATCTTAATAAAGTATATCAACTCTCATTGCAGAAATCATAGTTTTGAAAAATGAAACCATCATTTATGTAGACAATAAACATCTTCTAAATGCATGCCCTGTATGATATGTATGGCTCTGAGGATATAGAATGCATAAAATTTACTTCTAGTGTTCCAGCATCTTCCAGCATCATGATTTGGGGCTGAAACATTAGCAATATTATCACTATTATTTCATAACAGAAGCACTTAGACTTGAAGAGTTTAAGTAATACTAGTTCAAAGTCTCATGGTTATAAATATAGAGGTACAATTCAAACTCATGTCTGAGTCCTCAGAATCTGTGTCAAAATCTTACAGAAATCTCCAAGAGTGGCAGATTCTTTTCCCTTTTGTTTAGTGGATAATTAGAATTAGGTTCAATGGACACTCCAAAATTTGTTGGGATCCAAAAGTAATATAAAAAATATTTTATTAGATTTATATGCATCATCATTACAATGTGAACATAAATATAAGCTTTTTTTTTTTTTTAATTTTTGGTTTCAGAACTTGTATAAGTTAATTGTAAAAAAAAGTTTCCAAAATATTTTGACTAGTGACAGCCTCCCTGGAATGAGTATGTGAGTGAAAGTCACTCAGTCGTGTCTGACTCTTTGCAATCCCATGGACTGTAGTCCATGGAATTCTCCAGATCAGAATACTGGAGTGGGTAGCCTTTTCTTTCCCCAGGGGATATTCCAACCCAGGGATCAAACCCAAGTCTCCCACACTGTAGGCAGATTCTTTACCAGCTGAGCCACAAGGGAAGCCCAAGAATGCTACACTGGGTAGCTTATCCCTTCTCCAGTAGATCTTCCCAACCCAGGAATCAAACTGGGGTCTCCTGCATTGAAGGCGAATTCTTTACCAACTGAGCTTAGTTTTCTAAGACGAAGGATATTCTGAAGAATAACTTTCAATTATATGTACACGTTCTTTGGTTTCAAAGAAGATATCTTATTAATTTACCACTATTTCTAGAAGGCTTTTAAAGGAGAAATAACTTACTTCAACATCCACTATTTACCACCATAGACCAGTTAGTTTATCGTATTAATTTCTGTCACTTAAGCAACCCAGGGGGAATAAGAGTACAAAGATAATTCAAATACTAAGCAAAAGGCATTTTGAAACATAATAATTTCTACCATAAAGTTGACATCAATGTGCTTGTGTAATTGGGCTAGTAAAAAGATCAAGATCTATGGCATCTCAAAATATGCATTTTCTAACGTTTGATTTAAGCTTTAAGTCAAACTTCTTTAGATTATAGCTTTTGAAATGGAAAGAAAATGTGCTCTCTCCTTTTGTAGCACATAAAACTTATTTGTCCTCATTGTTTGCTCACCATGATATTCTCAAGGCAGTTTTCTGTTCTTTCATATCTTTCTGGATACCACTTCAAATAAAAAGAATAAGCATCTTTTCATTGTTGCTCAAAAAGCACAGACAAATACCATCTGCTCCTTAAACTCTTCCAGGTATAGTGACCACCTGTGGCTCTCCATCTGTCAGCAGTGCATCTATCCACATCAGCTGTGCCGTTAGTAGATCCTACACTTGAATGCAGTGGCAATAATTTTTTTACATCTCATTTTATGTTTGGTAAAATGTGAAATTTTGAATCATAAATAAAATATGAAACTAGAAAACACTGTTTTCTAAGTTGACTTGCAAAGACATTTCAAAGGAGAATTTCCAAAAATGGTTGCAGCAGCATTGGCATTTGTGTTTAGTCTTTCAAATGGATTGTTTGGATGGTAGCACTCATTGGGATGTTTATCATTCAGTAAATTAATTTTTTAAAGGTAAATCTTCCTATTTTTTTCATAACTCACATAAATAAATACTATAAATACAGTTAAATACAGTTAAATGGGTAGGCATTTAAATAACAAAATATTAGTATTGCCAGCCCCCCTGATTTTGAGTTTAAATTGCAATAAACATTATAATTTTAGCAATATTCATATTAAAAATTTTTGCCTCACAATTTAAATTAATCATAGGGCATTCGACCACAGTCACTAGACTTTTAACTATATATATTAAAGTAATTCAATTTGTCTTGAGCATTGAAGAAGTTAGTTAGGAATGTGAAAAAAATTTATAAAATACACATTCATAGAAGAAGTTCCATAAAGAAATGGCAGAATAAGAAATTTTGGCCCTCATTACCCCCACAGAAGCAACAATTTAACAATGATATGTAGATCAAAAGAACTTTACGAGAAGTCCAGAGTCTACTTAAAAAGTTGTATTACTTCAGATGAGCATAAAACCAAAAGAAGCCACAAAAAGTGAGTGAGCAGAGCAATCTCACTTTACCTGCCTCAGCCCCTCCCCAAGACAGCCCTGGCAGGAAAGAGAGGGTGGAGCAGGTCTTTCGGTGCAGCGCCCTATGGGCCAGTCTCCTGTCTCACCTCCTACGGAGAGAACTGATGGATCTGACATGCATCAGAAACCCTGGTTCCATTAAGAGCAAAGGAAAAAGAGCAGCTGACTTACTGTGGCTGACATGGCTCTATGAGAGGGAGGTGAAGCACAGAACCTGAGGCTTCTTTCCCAGGGGAGAGGGGAGTGTCCTGGAACACAGTCTTTTTCTGTGTTGTCTGAGGGGCTGGCTTCTGTCTTGTGTCACCAAGACGACTGACACAACCTGCTAAGTTTGGAGGAGGCAGCTGAGAACAAGAAACTTGTGTTCAGCACAGCTCTGTGAGACTGAGAGAAGGCACAGAGCTGGAGGCTTCTCCGCAAGGATCAGTCTAGAATATTACTTAAAAAATCAATACATCACAAAGTCAGCAAGAGAAGTAAAGAGCAACGAAAGAACTACAGAATAGAAAAAAAAATTGAGACAACGACAGCTTACTGTCTTTAATTATGTTAAAAGTAGAAAAGTAGATGGATTTAACTCCTAATTAAAGAGCATAGAGGGACTGAAAACACTTTTAAAAGACAGAGAGAGAGAAAGACAAAAAAGAAGGTCTAGTTCAGTGCTGTCTACGGGAGACTCGTTTTCAATTTAAGGATGCGTATAGCTACAGTTCTAGATCAAGAGGGCAGAGCAGGAAGATCCTGAACTCACTCCTCCCATGAACACACCCAAAATACAATTAACAACTACATGAGAACAACTATCTCTGAGAATGACCAGAAGACTAGCAAAACAGATATTCTGCAATTAAGGACATAAAGAAAAGGCCACACTGAGACGGGTAGGGGGGCAGAGATGTCAGAACCCACACCTCCAGTGTGGGAACCCACAAATGGATGTCACAACTGCAGTTTCGTCCCAAAGAATCTGGGGTGCAGGTCCCAGGTTAGTCTCCCCATCCTGGGGGAACTGCACTGGGAAAATGAACACCCACAATGTCTGGCTTTGAAAACCAGCTGGGCTTGTATCTTGGAGAGCCAAAGGGCTGCGGGAGACTGAGGCTCTCCCCTTGAAAGGCTCACACACAACCTCACTTACTCTGAGTCTCAGAAAAGGCAGCAGCTTGAGCCATAGGAAGGTCATCGACTAGTTTTAGAATGTGTGCCAGAAGGGCAGGACTCTGGTGGGACTTTCTCCGGATACAGAAATACTGGTGGGCACCAAGTTTCAAGCTCCTACTATCAGGCTCAGTGTTGGAGGGGGCCATCTTTGTCACTCTCCTTCAATCTCGCTAACATCATGCACCCTGCACTGGCGTTCCCTTGAGATCTGCCCATGTCACCTACAGGGCTTGGCTGCCACCTCCAAAGGAGCCCCCGCCCCATCACACAGGTGACCATCCCTGAACCCCTTCAATGTGGTTCCTCATCTGGGGGAGGGGGCCCAGTCCTTCCAAGCCTGGATGGTGGCCTTGGCCAGCACAAGTGCCCCTCCGAAGTGGCGCTCACTCTGGGGGCCAGCCACACACACCAGTGTACCCAGAATAGCTGCAGCTAGGTCTCACAGCCAGTCATGCCAGGGGCCAGACCTGTGCAGTAGTCAAGATACAGACACAACCTAAGTGTCCACTGATGGATGGATGGATGAGCATCTATACAATGAAAAGAAGAAAACAAGGAGACAAACAAACAGAATAGAAACAGATTCATAGATACAGAGAGCAACCTGGTGGTCCCCAGAGGAGGGGGCGGCAGAGGGTCAGGCAAACTAGTGAAGGGGATTAAGAGGCACACATTTCAAGTTCTAAATAAATGATTTAGTCAATAATTTTAACAGCTTTGTATGGTAACAGATGCTTGCTACACTTATCATGGTGATCAACTCATAATGAATTTAAATTTCAAATTACTAGGTTTACTCCTGTAACTAATATAATATTGTATGTCAACTGTAATAAAAATAAAAAGGAGATAAAAAGCAGGCAAAATGACTCAAAACTGTGATTTAAGTCAGACAAAGACAAATATCATATGCTATCACTTGTATGTGGAATCTAAAAGAATGATACAAATAAATTTATTTTTAAAACAGAAATAGAATCACAGATGTAGGAAACAACAATCTTATGGTTACGGGGGTGGGGTGGTGGGTAAATTGGGAGGTTGGGATTGACATTTACACACTGCTAAGTCACTTCAGTCGTGTCTCACTCTGTGCGACCCCATAGATGGCAGCCTACCAGGCTCCCCCATCCCTGGGATTCTCCAGGCAAGAACACTGGAGTGGGTTGCCATTTCCTTCTCCAATGCATGAAAGGGAAAAGTCAAAGTGAAGTCGCTCAGTCGTGTCCGACTCTTAGCGACCCCATGGACTGCAGCCCACCAGGCTCCTCCGTCCATGGGATTTTCCAGGCAAGAGTACTGGAGTGGGGTGCCATTGCCTTCTCCACATTTACACACTACTACATATAAAATAGATAACTAAGGGGACCGTCTGTATAGCACAGGAAACTTTACTCAATCCTCCGTAACGTCTACATGGGAAAAGAATCTAAAAGAGAGCGGATATATGTATATGTATAAATGATTCACTTTGTTGCACAGAACAAACTAGCACAACATTGCAAATCAACTCTACAATGAAGGTCATTGTATAATAATAAATGGGTCACTTTATCAGAAAGATATAACGATTATAAATATGTGTGCACCCAACATCAAAGCACCCACATGTATGAAGCACACATTGTCAGGACTGAAGGGAGAAACAGACAGCAAAACAATAATAGAAAATTTTAATACCAAACTTCCAAAAATCAGTAAGTAAACAGAGGACTTGGACAACTTGGAATTAGCTATAAAGATTTTTCTGGAAGTTTAAAAAACTTTAAATGATTTCATTCATGTTTCTCTTTTATGTACTGTCATATTCCATACTTCTCTCCATCAAATCTACTGTAGTCATATAGGAGAAAAGTTGTTTTTCATCCTTGTTGGTGAAAGTAAATAGTATTATTAAAAACAGCAAGTCAGAGTATACACAGTTCATCAAAGAATTTTGCTCCATGAGTCATTTACTCTATTCAGAGTCAAATCAAAGATTTCACACCAAACACTTAATGATAGGATACAGATTATCCAATTTGATAGGAGACTCTATTGACCTCATAACAGCAAGAGTTGCAATATAAAAGACATTAGGAATAAACAGACAATAATATACTGAGAAATGTCTTAACTCTGCCTATAATACAGAATAAAAAGGAAAATTTTTCTGTTATATTTCTTTGAGGTCTAGGATGAAATTAAAACCCCAGGGAATTTCAATTTTTCTTCAGCATCCTTCAATAATTATTTTTTGTTAAAAATAAATAATATTTCCTTCAGCTCTTATCTTTAAACATGAAGTGAATCCTTGTTACTTCTCCCAGGACTATTAAATTCAGACAAAACAATTAACTTTTCATTATGAAATCTACAAAATAAATTATTCCTCTATGGACAGTAGGACTTTCCAGATGGTGCTACAGGTAAAGAATCCACCTGCTAATGCAAGAGATGC
This sequence comes from Cephalophus harveyi, assembly GCA_006410635.1. Taxonomy (NCBI): domain Eukaryota; kingdom Metazoa; phylum Chordata; class Mammalia; order Artiodactyla; family Bovidae; genus Cephalophus; species Cephalophus harveyi. The sequence goes on along the minus strand of SJYT01060994.1, from coordinate 128,801 downwards.
TGGTTGATCCCTGGGTTGGGAAGAACCCCTGGAGGAGGGCATGGCAACCTACTCTAGTATTCTTACTGGGAAAATTCCATGGACAGAAGAGTCTGGCAGGCTACACTTTGTGGGGCTGCAAAGAGTCAGACATGACTGAGCAACTGAGCACATGGATAGGTAAGGGACACTGGTACACTTATAGACAAATGTCTTTCTCTTTAAATTTCCCGTTATAGTCAACATCAAGCTGTCAGTTGGCTGTGAAAGGGTAGGTCAATGTTCCAGTAGATGAGTCTGTTTCAGACACTTGTTTCTTAAGCCCTAGCTTAAGAAATGCTTTAGAGGCATAAAGCATTTTATGAGAGCACTGCCTGCAGGATAATGATTTATCCAGGTATTATACTCATTTGTCTAAGAAATGAAGTTGCTACACCATCTTCCTCAATTTATGATCTTCAGTCCCAGCATGGGAGGACTAGGAAGACACGTGCAAGTGGTTAAAAAAAATGAATTAAGGATATTAAATGTCATCACAAAGAAAACATAGGATATTATAAATACAGTCTGAAACACAATATATAGAAAGTTCATACTTGACTATTAACAATGCCTTCCAAAAGGCAAGTTAACCACTTTTAAATCTTTTTACTATTTCTTCTCTGGTTGTCTTTATATCTCTTTATAATATCCTCACATTGAAATGTATTATGTTATTGATTTTATGCCTTATATATTGATTTCATGTTATGCTGGCTTATTGTGCTTTTCTCATCCCCTTCCTCATTTATTCATTTAAGATATAGTCACTATGTGCCAGGTCACAGGGCTACAACAATTAATGAAGCAGATAAGGTCCACGCTCTCAAAGAGCATATGGTTATATGAGGGGAGAGATAAATATGTAAATGAATTAATGAGAATATTCAAATGTTAATGGAGTGAAATGAAGACAATAAAGCATGGCAATATTAAGGGAAAATGTGGGTGGAACGACATACAGCTTTACATAGAGTCAGGGAAGTCTTGCTGGGAAAGAGATCTTGAGCTAGGACTGGAATAAAGGGATTCCTTTTACGGAAATCTGGGCTGTACATACAAGATAGTAAAAAAAGCAAAAGCAAAGACCCTAGAATTGAACATTTTTCCATTATGATAGTAATTACATTTTACATAAAATTTGACACATTTGCATACTTAAGAAATTGCTTTTGCTCCATTTCTATTAGCATATCTTCATTTTTGCAGTATATAAGATATGGATTTCATTGTTTTAAAATCTCCTTTCCAACTTTTCCCTTTTACAGCTTCGTCATCTAAACTTTGGAATTGTTAATGCTAACAACTCTATTTTATGTTCTATAACCCAAACTAAGCTGTTCAATTTTCCATAAGTTCATTCTAAAAATGCAAAAGAAAACAGTGTTTACATTACTGTGAGTAGTAAGATCTTGCTCTTTACAGAACCAATGGTTTGCCAAGAGTTTTTTTCTTTTGTGTGCAGTTTTTTATTTTTCCTCATTTCCCTTGTTTTTTTCTTTCCCCTGTACTATTTGGTTTATCATACTTTTGTTTTTTAATCTACCAATCAAGCATTCTATTAGCTTCACCTTTTCTCTAGAGGCTCTCTTATGAATTTTTTCTGGTTTTGTTTGCCGTCTAGACCTTTTACATAACTATCATCTGGAGACTTTCTCTGTGTTTCATATTTTATCCTCCAATTTTCTGAATCGCGCATCTTTTTCTTGTATCACTAGAATAGTTTGGACTACAAGGAACAAAACTACACCGAGATGACCCAAGTAATTACAAAAATAATCACCTCACACAAAAGAAGGCCTGAGATGGAGTGATTGTAGGGCTGTTTAATTCAATAACTAAATGGAAGCAAGGATGTAATTACTTTCCATCTTTCTGCCTTGCCAGCCTGAGAGTTATCATCTTTGTCCAACTGTCTTGCTGTTGTCAGGATGGTGACATGGAAGTCACAATTCTAAGGATCACACATAGGCATGAAATAGAAAGCATCAGTATGAACAAAGCTAGTGGAGGTGATGGAATTCCAGTTGAGCTGTTTCAAATCCTGAAAGATGATGCTGTGAAAGTGCTGCACTCAATATGCCAACAAAATTGGAAAACTCAGCAGTGGCCACAGGACTAGAAAAGGTCAGCTTTCATTCCAATCCCAAAGAAAGGTAATGCCAAAGAATGCTCAAACTACTGCACAATTGCCCTCATCTCACATGCCAGTAAAGTAATGCTCAAAATTCTCCAAGCCAGGCTTCAGCAATACGTGAACCATGAACGTCCAGATGTTCAAGCTGGTTTTAGAAAAGGCAGAGTAACCAGAGATCAAATTGCCAGCATCCACTGGATCATCGAAAAAGCAAGAGAGTTCCAGAAAAACATCTATTTCTGCTTTATTGACTATGCCAAAACCTTTGACTGTGTGGATCACAATAAACTGTGGAAAATTCTGAAAGAGATGGGCATACCAGACCACCTGACCTGCCTCTTGAAAAATCTGTATGCAGTCCAGGAAGCAACAGTTAGAACTGGACATGGATCAGGAGGAGAAGGGGACAACCGAGGATGAGATGGCTGGATGGCATCACTGACTCGATGGACGTGAGTCTGAGTGAATTCTGGGAGTTGGTGATGGACAGGGAGGCCTGGCGTGCTGCGATTCATGGGGTCACAAAGAGTCGGACATGACTGAGCGACTGAATTGAACTGAAATGAACTGAACTGAACTGAACTTCAAGGTTAGAAAAACTTAACCTAGAAGCCTATGAAGATATCTGCTCTTGTCTCATTCCTAAACAAAATGTTGGCAAAGAAAATGAAATTAGTATGATTGGCTTAAATAATCAAAATTTACCTATAAGGAAGAAGAAGCTAGGATTACCATTCCAAGACCATCTGGGAGAAAGAGAGACAACTACCCAATCCCTTTATGATCCCAAAAGCAGAAAACGGAAAGACTGGCTATTGAAATACTTTTTTTTTTTTTTTTTTGGACCGAGACCACACTGTTCTGAGCCACATTGCCAGAAAGAGTATCCTAAGAAGTGCACAGAGGTAGGTTTTGGTGGTCCCTGCATATGTGAAAATGTCTCAATTTTATCTCCCAAAAGACGGGTAATTGCCTACTTTCAGACTCTCAGGATGGAAAAAAGTGTTTCCTCAGGACTTTGAAGGAATTTCTCCATGTCAACCAGGATCCGGTGATGAGAATTTCCAAACAGGACTTTTTAGGCGATCAGCTTAATCCTCTGAAGGTTTTTAGGATATACTCCTTATTGTTGGTGTGCTACAGTTTCTTAATGTAATGTTGTGTGTGTGTTTTTTTTTTTTTTCATTCAGTGCCATTCACCTTTGAATCTAGAGTTTTATGATCTACTTCCATTCTGGGATATTTAGTTTTATTGATCAAATGATGGTTTCCTTCCACTTCTCTTTTTCATTCTCTCTTTCTGGAAATTCTTTTAATTGTATGTTGAATGAAAATGTCATGAGCTGGTCTTCTAAGTTTTATTTTATTTTTTTCTCTTTTTTTAATCTTTGCTCTTACATTTTCACCTCTTTTTAATTGTGATTTCTGAGAGGCGATCTCATTTTATCACTTAATTCTCAGGTGAATTTTTATTTTTGTAATCATATTTAAAATTTTCATGATCTTTTAAATTTACTCCTGTTATTACTTTTTTATTGTAGGGTATTGTTTCAGATATAGACGTGATATCTCCTCCAGTCTCAACTGCATTTATACTAAAGTCTACTTGTCTCATTATTTACTACTAACAGGCAGATAATGTGTTTTCTCATTTCTGAATTGACAAAAGGATTGAGGGGAACTTTAATAGTTCTATTTCTATACAGAGATATTGACTTTATAAAGCCATTACTCCTCAACTGACAAGACTAATCCAGGCAGAGTGGAGAATGATATATGCAAGGACCAACAACATATGACAGCTCGGATGTTGAGTTCAGTGGTGTGTCTTGGGGACATCATCAAGATTTGCCACTGTCAAAACTGCAAAGAAGCTGAATTTGTGTTGTGCATTCATTTAGTTCTCTTTCTCTTTCCTATTCTTTATGGCTATTTTTTTTCCTGTTTTCTCTAAACCCAAACTGGTCACTGCTCTCACATTGTCTACTCTGAGATTCTGTTCAGGCCTTTCTTTCCCCAAAGTATGTCTAGTTTACTTATACTACTCATTTATTAAATCTGCTAATCTGTAAGATTTCAAAATTAGCTGATTAGTTCATGTTTAGATGTGAGTGATTAATAATCTGAAGAGAGATCTTGAAAACTCAATAACCTTTAATTGGCATAAATGAGAAGAATATTTTTGAGAATCTTTTCAGGGCCCCTTGTTTTGTCTGGGCAGACTCTCAGAAGCTCTAGCCCAGACACATTTAAAACAGTAATCAGCAACTTAATGTCTTAATTCTGAAGAGATTTATTATACCAAAAATGACTTGTAAATGTATTCACTTGATATAAATCTACATATACATAGTATACATACATTCTCTGTTTTTAGGCATAGGAGTATATATGTCTTTCCATGTTTTTCAAGATCCAGATACAAATTATAGCCAATCTCTACAAAATAAAGCCTTCAGAGAGAGAAAGTTGTTATAATTGTGTACTTCATATCTTTCTTCCTTCTCAAAAACATCTAATGTCATTTTGACTGCAACTTGAAGTCTTTTATAATATTGGCCAAAGGAATTTGTTAAACGTAAATGAGAATGTTGCATTTGTTATGTATTGATGACTGATTTAAGAATGCACTTAGAAGTGTATGGGACTTCCATGGTGGCTCAGATGGTAAAGAATCTGCCCGCAATGCAGGAGACCTGGGCTCAGTCCCTGGGCTGGGAAGATCCCCTGGAGAAGGGAATGGCTACCCACTCCAGTGTTCTTGCCTGGAAAATCCCTTGGACGGAGGAGCCTGGCAGGCTATGGTCCATGTGGTCACAAGGAGTTGGACATGACTGAGTGACTTTCACTTTCACTTCATTTTAGAAGCATATATCTAGTTTTTCAATGTGATTATTGCAAACAAATTTACAATATATGAAGGACAGCTGCACTGAAGAATATATATATATAGTGCAGTGCAGCTCCTATGATGAAGATAAAGAGGAGATTAAATACTTTAAGACTGCAGGAAAGACCTTCAGAGTTTGTATCAACTTGGAAACTCTGGTAAAACAACAACCCATGAGAAGTACAGTAAGCGTGACATGGAATGGATGGATAATTAAGAAAGAATTTTTAAAAAATTTTAAATTTTTAATTAGAGAATGATTGCTTTACAGTATTGTGTTGATTTCTACCATACATCAACATGAATCAGTCATAAGTATACACATGTCTCCACCCTCTTGAACCACCCTCCTACCTCCCACCCACCCCTCCCCTCTTTGTCATCACAGAGCACTGGGTTTGAGCTCCCAGAGGAATGAATTGTAATTGGTTCTTTACATGAATCCAACTCAGTAGGGTCCAACACCACCACTCAAACATAATCTCCAGGATCAATCTTTCTTATCCTTTCTTCTCAGCATCTTGGAAAGATTTCATAGTTTTCAGTCATTTTCAAATATTGAAAAATGGAATCTAATGTAAAATTCTAATTTTACTTACGCTTCTCTCCTTTTCTTAACTCAAGCCTAACCCAAGGCTTAAGATCAGGGATGGAAAGGAGAATCAGAGAGAGAGAGAGGACAACTAGGCAGCACCTGAGGTCAAGGGCAGATTTAAGAGAGAACCATCCATGAGTGCAGAAAACCTCCTTTAAAATGTTGCTGCTTATTTGCAAAATTGTGCCTGACTCTTTTGCAACCCCATGGCATAGCGGACCAAGCTTCTTGTCCAGACCTTTCTGTTTAGATGATGAAATGTAACAACTGAAGCCCATTTTATTTCTTCTTACCATTTCTGCTGTGGCATTGCACAAAACGATTTATTTTTTTTTATAGTTTTTTTTTTTTAAGCAAAACGATTTAAATGAGTGATAATGTGAGCAGGGGATTTTCATATCTCAAATGTTTAGAATGTATGTGTGTGAAAACATAAATAATATACCCTCATTCCTGCAAAACTGAAGTGAGGAAACAGAGTTTGGAGTGTTGATAGAGACTGAGGTTACCCTCGAGGAAAATAAGATATGTTAATAAATATTTATGTTCTCAATAAATATGTGAAGAACTTCTACAATGGATATATAGTTAAAATTGGAGGGCTGAACTCAGGTTTGAGGCAACAAGGAATTGAAATATTTGAATGTGTTCAATATTCAGTTGGAAATAGCTGTTTAATAAGCACTCTATGAGAAGTTCCTTTTAAAAAATTAAATTAATGTTGATTTCATGATGCATATATATTTAAACTTCTGTGGTTTACTGGTAAAACTTTAAATTTAAATTATTTACTTTCCTGCTTTTAAAGATTATGCATATTGATGTACATTGTATTAAATAAGAAGACATTTTTAAGAAAGAAATTTAAAAATTAATACCTACAATTCTACCATCTAGAAATAACAACTACTGCTAAGTGTTTGATATCTTTTAAATTTCTTTTCTATGCAAATATAAATTTATATACATATTTTACAAACAACATATATAATATATTTATAATTTGAATTTTTAATCATGATTTTTAACAACATGTCATAATTTTTTTGCTATTATAAATAGTGCCACAAGAAAAAATCCTTGAACATGTATTTTAGGTACTGCTGTGATATGAATTTATGTCTCTGCTCCTACTGCAAAGGATACAAATGTTGAAATCCTAACACCCAGTGTAACCATATTAGGAGGTGGGAACCCTGGAAAGTGTTTCACTCAAGAGGGTGAAACCTGCTTGAATTAAATGTGTCCTTATGAAATAAGTCCTACTGAGCTCCCTAGCTCCATCTGCCATGGAAAGATACAACAAGAAGTCTGTAACCTGAAAGAAGGCTCTCATCCAATCACACTGGCACCCTGATCTCAGACTTCCAGCTTCTAGAACTGTGAGAAATGTTTGTTGTTCATAAGCCACCCACACTATGATAACAGACTGATAGGAACATACAAGTTCATCATATCTCTGATACAATTGTATTTTTATTTTTATCTTTTATCATATAATGAATTTTGCCATAACTTATAGTTTATCTAAAATTAATATGCTACTTTGGTTTTCTTTTGATTAGTTTTTGCAAAATATATCTCCTCCCATCATTTTAAGGGGAAGAAAATGGCAACCCATTCTAGTACTCTTGCCTGGAAAATCCCATGGATGGAGGAGCCTGGTAGGCTACAGTCCATGGGGTCACAAAGAGTTGGACATGACTGAGTGACTTCACTTTCATTTTTCACTTTCATGCATTGGAGAAGGAAATGGCAACCCACTCCAATGTTGTTGCCTGGAGAATCCCAGGGACGGGGGAGCCTGGTGGGCTGCTATCTATGGGGTCACACAGAGTCGGACACAACTGAAGTGACTTAGCAGTAGCAGTAGCAGCATCATTTTAAGTTCAATACATATGTGTGTGTATATGTACATGTGTTGTGTGTGTGTGTGTAAGAGTGTTTTGGATGTTTTTCTTATCAGCAACATAAAGCTGGATTTCTGTAAAAAAAAAAAAATCTAACCCAACAATCTGTTTTTTCAATAGTTGGATTTAATCCATTTACATATATTGGAGCTAATGATTATAATTAATGGTTAACAGCATGGGTTTACTCTTGCAACTTGTCTTGTATTTTCTACTTTATATATATATATATACATATATATATGTATATATGTTTTCTTTTCTTATTTTTCTTCTTTCCTGTCTCCTGCTGGATTATTTGTTTTTATTCTTATATTATTTTTATAAATTTCACTCAGCTCAACATTAATTTAGCATTTTATGTATATAAAATGAATTATATATTAGCTAATTCTTTCAAATAGTTCCATGAGTTATACGCTACTAGTATGTTAATTTTATGGGTAAAGGAAAATGAGCCCTAGAGAGAAAATAATTAGCCTAAAGTTACACAGTAAGTAAAAGAGCCAAAATTTAACTCAAACATTTTTGCTCCAGAGTCTATGCTCTTCCCAACCACAGGGCTAAATCAGTGCCATAGGGCAAAATGGAGAGTTTTGGACAAGGCTATAGGATATTTGGGGACAATATTACATACTATGCAGTAAATAACAGTAAGAAAGTCTTCATTAGGAAGTGGTATTTGAGCAAAAATTTGAAGGGGTGATGAAGCAAGTTATACAGATACCTGAGGAAAGAGAATTCCAGATAGGAAAAAAAAATACTAAGCCCTGTGGTGAAGGCCACAGACAGGAGTCCTTGTGTCTGCGAGCCAGCAAGGGTTGAATGATGACGGTAAGCAAACAGGAGGATAGGTCACGTAGAGCCTGTTAGGTTATAGAAGCAACTTTTGCTTTATTCGACCACAGACACACCCATGCACTTGTGTGTTGCAGAACTGCAGAGTAGACTGGTGCCAACAGACTACAAGGATTGCAAAGCCTAAAATATGTATTATCTGACTCCTTACGAAAGAGTTTGCCAACCTCCGTTCTACTCCACTGATGTTTGTTGAATGAATGAAAAAAACCTCAATTTTGATACTTTATCATATAATTATATTATCATAGACCACATAATGTATATTTTTTAATATTCACTGTATATATATTAATGTATAAATGTAGGTTATTCATACAAATAAAATGTATATTGTTAAAACTATGTATTTGACAAGAGGTTAAATCCAAAATATATCAATATGAGAAACTCCTACAACTCAATGATACAAAAACAAATAACCCAATTAAAAATTCGATAAGTGACTTGTATAGACATTTCTCCAAAGAGGACATACAAATGGCCAAAAGATATGAAAAAATGCTCAATAACACTAATCATCAGGAAAATGCAAGTCAAAACCATAAGGCTGTCTCTTATACACATCTAGATGTGTATAAGAGACAGATATATATTAATGTATAAATGTAGGTTATTCATACAAATAAAATGTATATTGTAGATATATTAATTTCATGTGTATTAGATGCATAAGTACATTATATAATATATAAATATTATTTAATAGCACAACTCTATATGCTATACAATTGTATACACTGTATAACATTATATAAACACAGGGAGGCCTGGCCTGCTGCAGTTCATGGGGTTGCAATGAGTCAGACATGACTGGGTGACTGAACAGCAACAACTACAATAATAATATATAATTTTAGCTCTCCATAACTCATACATATATGTGTATATATTAAAAACTCTTTTTAAAAAAATTTTACTTTATTTTACTTTACAATAGTGTATTGGTTTTGCCATACATCACAAGTGTGATATTAAAAAATATGCATGTCTCCACAACTTTTATTCTCTTTTCTCAATGAAATTCTAAAATAGGAATTAGGCCTTATAATTTCTTTATTATTTAGTTCTCAATTTAGCCTGGTGCTAAAGTGTTTAATAAATACTTGAGGTGCATAAAATTGTTCGAGTTATAGTAATTCTTAACCCACTGACCTTTATAACCAGTTGCTCTTAAATTGAAGGCTTATGTCAGAGATTTAGAAGAAAAATATGAAATTGAATAAAATAAATGATTCAAGTATAAATCAGCAACTTATTGCTGGAACAATTATATGTGTGCAGGATAAATACGCTGTCCTCTGTGAGTTGTTATTAAGCAGTCTCCCAGAGTTAATGAACTTCTTAAAGTGCCCTATTAGCTGCAGATAGTTACACATAGGGGGTAGCTAGCTTGAGGTACTGTTGAATCAGAACTTTCTGTGTTAGTTTTATATGCTTCTTTTCCACAGGGATTTTCCATTTTAAAAGCTATGGACATTGATGGATTAAAAAGTAACATGGCCAATACTGCTTGAAACCATGTAGTCCCAAACTATATGCAGCTTCATTGAAGAAGTGTAACTCTTGTTTAAAAAGAAAATGTAAGTGAGAGAGGTGATAGCAACTTGGAGGAAGCTAAATCCACAAGTGAAGGGCACTGATGTGTTTTAAGTTTGAAAAAAAAAGTCTGATAATATGCTCTAAGAGAAAAAAGCTATAGTAGAGTTATTTTAGAGCTAAATCCTGTGGACGGAGGAGCCTGGAAGGCTGAAGTCCATGTGGTTGCTGAGTTTTCACTTTTCACTTTCATGCACTGGAGAAGGAAATGGCAACCCACTCCAGTGTTCTTGCCTGGAGAATCCCAGGGACGGGGGAGCCTGGTGGGCTGCTGTCTATGGGGCCGCACAGAGTTGGACACGACTAAATGACTTAGCAGCAGCAGCAGCAGTCTTTTCAATTGTAATTTGTTGCTAGCTATCACAGTGTAACGTGAAAAGTGCTGTGATAGGAAACCACAGGATTTTTCTGGGGCTTGGGTAGGAGTGGAGTAGGGGAGCTGGTTAGAGAAACTGAGCTGAATCAGAGTAGGAATTATCTAAATGAAGAAGAAAGGGAAGGGCATTCCAGAGACCAAGAAGAGCATGTATGAACACACAGAAGCATGAAACACTTCTCAAGAACACAAGTAGCTCAGTGTGATTGGTGCTTTTCATCATGATCTTGTAATAGAGACAGTTTAAAGAGGTAGGTAAGGACCAAATCATGAAGGGCCTGAGAATTTTGGGCAGACATTGAATGAGAGTAGTATAATCAGATCTGTAATTTTAAAAAGATTGCTCTGTACCCCAGAAGAAAGATGGGCAGAAGCCATGAATTAATTTACAGAAGAAATGCAAATGGCCAATAAATTATGAAAACTTAGCTTCCTAAGAATCAAAGAAATGCAATAAAACGACCAAATACAATTTTTTACCTATTAGATGGGCAAAGATTAAAATGAATAATACTGCCCAGTGTTGGAAAAGACGTGAGTAAAAGGACATTCAGAAACCACTGGTTGGCAATATAAATTGAAAAAATGGGGTAGGTGAGAGAGGTATAGCAATTTATCTTACATATCAGAAACTTAGAAAATGTATATCCTCTTTGGCTTCCCAATTCCATATCTAGGGAGTTATTCCATGGGAATAATAAAATAACCTTCATCAAGATGTTTGTACAAGGATGTTTATCACAGCATTGTTTCTAATAGTGGAATAATTAAAGACAGGTTAAGTGTTTTACCAAGAGATTTTGAAATAAATCATGTTACAGCCACACAGTGGAATACCACACAGCTGTTAAAATGATGCTATCGATGTATGTTTATTGACAGGGAAAGATGCTCATTATAAACGTTAGTGAAAAAGCAGAATCCTGAAGAGTATATAGAGCATTCCAATTCTGTAAATTAAAAAAAAATTTTAAGCATCAAAGTAAGCTGCATAGAAAAAAATTTGGAAGGTCATATACTGAAAGATTATCTCTGGGTCGTAGTTATTGGTGATTTTTTTCTTTTTTTTTTCTGGTGTATATTCTAATTTTTTAAAAAAAGTAAACATGCATTACTTGTGTGATTTTTTTAAGGAAAATTAAGAATAAACAAACAAATAAAAATAAAGAGCACTCTGGCAGAAATGTGAAGAAATTAATTGGGGAGAGCAAGACTGGAAGGAGACGGATTGCAGCGGTGCAGGCCAGAGATCTCAAAGAACGAAGCCAAAGCAGGCAGAACAGGGCTGGAAAGATGGGGACAAAGGTGAGATATATTGAAGAGGCAGAATGTTTAGGACTGTTAACTAATTGGATATGTAGATGAGAGAGGCTGTAAGTGGTCGACAAACCTACAAGGCTTATCAGAGCATGCATTGGAGAAGGAAATGGCCACCCACTCCAGTGTTCTTGCCTGGAGAATCCCAGGGATGGGGGAGCCTGCCGTCTATGGGGTCACACAGAGTTGGACGCGACTGAAGCGACTTAGCGGCAGCAGCATGTCTAAGTTTTAAAGTATGATAAACATTACCTGGTAACACACAAAATTAAAAATCTCTATGTTGCACCATGGACACTATTTGAATCAGTGTCACTTGTTTAATGACTACACAAACCATATAAGTGATACAGTTCATAAATGCACAAATATTCCACAAGGGAACACAAAATACTAAACTTTTATTATATCAGCTTAAATATGTTTTAGCTTGTTACAAGGCATAGTGTCCATATGATTGATACTCCAACGTGTCTGGGGAAAAAAAATGGAAGTTTACGTGATCACAATTACAGAAAGAAGTTGCTGAACCAACTGATTCCTTGAACTACAAATGGTAACATGCAGGACCTTAGGTATCCCACTCTTTTGGCATATGTATTTGTGTATTTTCCACTGAGTAAAATCCAATGGACTCTTCAGTGCCCACAAGGCTAGTAGATTTTCTCTTTTGCTTTTATGCAAAAAAAAAAAAAAAAAAAAAAAATACTGCCTAGTGTGTAGAGTTTGGCAAAGGGACACTCTTTCTGCCCTTAGACTTCGAACATCAACTACCAGCTTTGGATCCTTTGTTCCTATATTACAATTTTTATTACAAAATAAACAACAATTCTCTCAGGTATAAGAATTAAATTTTGTAGAAAAACTGTGGCTGAGGCATGCGGGTGGGAATTGACAAGGGATTTGTACTAATCTTGTTACTTGGAACAAAAGACAAAAAACATTTTTCTGATGGAGGACTTGTACTCTTTTCTTCTGGGAACCATGTGAAATTTATTTGTTTTTACCTTAGGAAACAAGAGATAGAAAGCACTTTCCTTAATAAGTCTAAGAGTATGTGGAGAAAGAAATGTCGAGTCTCAGTATACAAGAAAGAAGAGGGAACTAATACTTACTGAGAACTGAATGTGCATGACACTGATAAGCTTTACAAAAATTATCACTTTTAACCATGACAAGAACTTTATAGGTCAGAGAGCTGAGCTTTAGAGATATTAACAAAATTCTTCAATTCATCCCACTATGTTTTGGTCTACAACTATTAGAATTTTTTATTCAAACTTACATATTAAGAATTCACATTGCATGAAATTCAGAGCTAAGGGTGGGCTCCAGTGTTGATTGATTTCAGCTAAATAGGTTATTAAGGATTCAACAACAGCAACAAAACCTGTTAGCCCAAGTACATCCAGTAAATTTGCAAGATATAAAATCAACACATAAAAATCAATTGCATTTCTAATCAATAAAAATGAATAATCCCAAAAGGAAACTAAGAAAACAATTATAATAGCATCTAAAAACACAAAATTGTTAGGAATAGACTTAACCAGGAGGTGAAAGATTCATACACTGAAAACTTCAAAATATTGTAAAATAAATTAAAGACAAATAAATGGAAAGACATCCATGTTCACAGATTGAAAGAATTAATATTATTAAAATTTTCATGCTATCCAAAGTAATCTATATATTCAATGCAATTCCTATCACAATTCTAGCATAATGTTATATAGAAGGAGAAAAAATAAGCTTCAAATTCATATGGAATGAGAAAGGATCTTGAAAAGCCAAAAGGATCTTGTTAAAGAAGACTAAAGCTGGAGGCCTCATATTTTCTGATTTCAAAACATATTACAAAGCTGCAGTATTCAAAACAGTATAGTACTGCCATAAAGACAGACATATAGGTTAATGGAATAGAATGGAGAGACTTGAAAGAAATTTAGGCTGTTGTTGTTGTTGTTCCGTCACCCAGTCATGTCACTCTTTGCGAACACACGGACTGCAGCATACCAGGCCTCCCTGTCCCTCACCATCTCCCAGAGTTTGCCCAAGTTCATGTCCAATGCATCGGTGATACCTTCTAGCCATCTCGCGCTCTGATGCCCTCTTCCCCTTCTGCCCTCAATCTTTCCCAACATCAGGGAAATGCAATCAAATAATAGTTGACAAGGGTGCTAAGACTGTTGTTGTTCAGGCGCCAACTCTGCAACTCCATGAACTGCAGCATGCCAGGCTTCCCTGTCCTTCACTACACAATGGGGAAAAAAAAATCTCTTTAACAAAGGCAGCTGGGAAAGCTGGATATCCACATACAAAAGAATAACATTGGACTCACCTTACACCACTCACAGAAATCAACTCAACATAGATAAAAGAGTTAAAAGTAAGGCCTGAAACTATACAACTCCTAAAAGGAAACATTATGGTAAAGCTTCACAACATCAGTCTTGGCAATGATTTCTTGGACATGACACTGAAAGTACAGGCAACAAAAGCAAAAATAAACAAGTGGTGCGATTCCAAACTATAAACAACAGAGTGAAAAGGTAACACACTGAATGGGATAAAATATTTGAAAACTATGTATTTGACAAGAGGTTAAATCCAAAATATATCAATATGAGAAACTCCTACAACTCAATGATACAAAAACAAATAACCCAATTAAAAATTCGATAAGTGACTTGTATAGACATTTCTCCAAAGAGGACATACAAATGGCCAAAAGATATGAAAAAATGCTCAATAACACTAATCATCAGGAAAATGCAAGTCAAAACCATAAGGAGATACCACCTCATATCTGTTAGGATGGCCAATAAAAATAAAACCAAAATAACAAGCCGTGATGTAGAGAAACTGAGACACTTGTACACTGCTAGTGAGAATGTAAAATGGTGTAGCCACTATGGAAAACAGTATGAAGTTTCTTCAAAAAAATTAAAAATAAAATTGCCATATGATTCAGCCCCATATCCCATTTCTGGGTATAACCCCAAAGAAATAAAAAACAGGATCTGAAAAAGATATTTGCCTTCTTGTGTTCATCGCAGCATTATTCACAGTGGCCAAGATGTGGAAACAAACTAAATATTCACTGATAGATGAGTGGATAAAGAAAACGTGGTATGCACATGCAGCAGAATATTATTGATTCTTAAAAATAAGAAAACGCTGTCACATGCTACAGTATGGATGAAGCTTGAAGGCATTATGCTAAGTGGAATATGGCAGTCAAAGGATAATCACTGTATTATTCTACTTTCATCTAAAGTAATCAAATTCACAGAAGCAGGAAATAAATTGGTTATCTGAGGCTGGTGGAGGGTGGATGGGGAGTTGCTGTTAAGGGGGCACAGTCTCATTCATGCAAGATGAAAAAATTCTGGTGATTTGCTGTACAACAACGTGCATATGGTTAACAATACTGTACTGTACACTTCAAAACTGGTTAAGAGGTATTTCACAATTTATTTTTTACCACAATAAAAACAAATTGAAAAATTGAGTTCTGTTAAAAAGGAAGAACAGAGTTAGATTCTGGGTAAGCAAACAATCTATTCTATTAAAACAGCATTTTTGATTCCTGAGGAATCAAAACTATATTTCAGCATCAGAGGCTACGATGTGTTGGCCTGTGATCTACTGTTCAGTTCAGTTCAGTCGCTTAGTCGTGTCCGACTCTTTGCGACCCCATGAATCGCAGCACTCCAGGCCTCCCTGTCCGTCACCAACTCCCGGAGTTCACTCAGACTCACGTCCATCGAGTCAGTGATACCATCTAGCCATCTCATCCTCTGTCGTCCCCTTCTCCTCCTGCTCCCAATCCCTCCCAGCATCAGAGTCTTTTCCAGTGAGTCAACTCTTTGCATGAGGTGGCCAAAGTACTGGAGTTTCAGCTTTAGCATCATTCCTTCCAAAGAAATCCCAGGGCTGATCTCCTTCAGAATGGACTGGTTGGATCTCCTTGCAGTCCAAGGGACTCTCAAGAGTCTTCTCCAACACCACACTTCAAAAGCATCAATTCTTCGGCACTCTGCCTTCTTCACAGTCCAACTCTCACATCCATACATGACTACTGGAAAAACCATAGCCTTGACTAGACAGACCTTTGTTGGCAAAGTAATGTCTCTGCTTTTGAAAATACTATCTAGGTTGGTCATATCTTTCCTTCCAAGGAGTAAGAGTCTTTTAATTTCATGGCTGCAGTCACCATCTGCAGTGATTTTGGAGCCCCCAAAATAAAGTCTGACACTGTTTCCACTGTTTCGCCATCTATTTCCCATGAAGTGATGGGACCGGATGCCATGATCTTCGTTTTCTGCATGTTGAGCTTTAAGCCAACTTTTTCGCTCTCCTCTTTCACTTTCATCAAGAGGCTTTTTAGTTCCTCTAAAATAGAAAATTTACTTTAGGTAAAAGGAATGTATATTGTATGAGCATAATATTATTAATTACTGTTTAAGTATATGTCAAACACTTATTTAAGCTCTTTATATGTGTTAAATAAGTTAACTCTCACAACAATTTTATTAAAGTAAATACAGTTATGCCTATTTACTGACATGAAAATTAAGAGCAAAAAGTTAAAGCAATTTGCTTCAGATAAGTAAAGTGTAGAAAAAGAATTCAAATACAAGGAGCATAACTGTAGAGCCCACTCTCTTGAAACACATGAGAGAAAACTCCAAAGAGGGCTCTGTTATGAAAAAACGTATGTTAGAGTTAGCCTGCCTTACATGATTGACAAAATCATTATAGCAGCTCAAAAGCAACAAAAATATTAGCATTGATTCACAGCATCTGTGTGATGTGTGATCACTTGAAGATAAAAGGAGGAACTGGAAGCATTAATAATATTTTGTCTCTCTTGATGTGACACTAACATACACCCTTCTTCACTGTTTAAATGTGGTATTCTCTTGACTTCCTGACAGAAAAAAATGTGAATTCTATTGTCCTTAGTTAATGCAGAAACAATTAGAGAACTAATATTTGCCCTCTTAATTTCTGCCTACCTTGATAGACACAAAGTGCAATTAAATATTCTAAGAGGTAACCGTAAATCATTTAAAGTAATTAGCTACTCTCCCTGGAAAGTTCAGCTCTGTAGCTCTATACAGCAAACTGGAAAAACTATCTTGATTGACCAGTACTAGCTGATTCTCCAGGGGACATTTAATCTCTTGGGCTAAATATCACTTTTGTGTCATGAAGAACGGGCACAAGCCTGGTGACTTTCATCTCCATTTTTACTTTTACACTTTTAGTTTATATTCCTCCCCTTTCACAGGTGTCATGCTAAGGGCTGTCACACCTACACTGTGGTGCCATCACAAAGGATCTGTAGTCATTTTCCTGTGTCACTCTTTTCTCTGGATAACCATGTAAGGGTCTCAGAATAAAGTAGTTGTAGGACATCATGGTTTTCATAGTCAAACTCTTCATTTTTCTTCTCAACACTGTATTAAATTTGTATATATTCTTAGTTTTATTCTTGAATTATTTAAAGCAATATATTCTGTTTTATTAAAGTCTTAAATTTAAGTGTGCCAGGTCATAGTATAATAGAATTTGAAAATAATATTATATATTGTATTTTCTTATACAGTAATTTCCTTTTTCCACATAGTTCTTCTTACCCATTGTTCTGAGAAGGAATTTTAATTTTTTGTTTTTTTTTTTTATGCATAGTTTTCTCTTTGAATGTTTGGTTAGTCCATGGAATAATTTGAATCATCAGTGAACATTCTGGAAAGTGAAAGCTCTGTCTATTGAAAGGGAATGAAATTAAGTAGACTATCCAGGTCTAAAACTCTAAAAATTGTAATCTTGGACTTTCTCCAAAATTATACTCTTGTCAGTATCACAAGGAACCATTTACTTGAATAATTTATCATCTATGCTCCCAAGTGTGCATTTCAAAATCCTCTTTATTTCCTTTAACTTTTCATTAGGGGGATTCTCAAAATACACAAAATTAGAGAGACTAGCAGAGCAAAGTCACTTATATCCACAACCCAGCTTCAACAATTATCAACATTATCCCAATTATTTTTAAACTTTCCACTACTTTCAATTTTTTTCCCCTAAAATGTTCTTTAAAGTGGATCCCAGACATCGTGTCGTTTCACTTATAAGTAAAATAATATCGTTTGCATTGAGCTCTTGTTAAAGAGTAAGAATTGTGCAAGGAAAACATTCAAATGAATATGAAAATCACAGTTATCCCTCTGTTGCAGGAAGGGGGACCCATTCCAGGGCCTGGAATTGGGCTCTTGTCTAATACTCTGAGATGAATTGTCCAAGGAGACATGTGCTGACAAGGCAAGAGATTATATTGGGAAAGGGCGCCCGGGCAGAGAGCAGTAGGGTAAGGGAACCCGAGAGAGCTGCCTTGCATGTGGCAAGCAGTCTCAGGTTTTATGGTGAAGGGACTAGTTTCTGGGTTGTCTTTAGCCCATCATTCTGAACTCAGAGTCCTTCCTGGTGGTGCACGCCTTGTTCAGCCAAGATGGATGCCAGCGAGAAGGATCTGGGAGGTGGTTGGACATGTGGTGTCACCCTTTGACCTTTCCCGAACTCTTCCGGTTGGTGGTGGGTTATTAGTTCCCTGTTCCTTAAAAGACCTCCTGTTGTAAAACAGCTCATGCAAATGGTTTCTATGGTGCCGGCCAGCGTGGGCAGTTTCAGTCGGTGTGCTTGCCCTAACACCTCTAGATGCTCAAGTAGCAGAGAGTGAAGAGGAGCCTTGCCAAGCTTCTAGTTCCCTTGAGTGACAATCCTGACTCAGGCACATAGTAATGAGATTTCAGTCATGCACCTTTCCCTCTGTGTCCTCAGTTTTCTTTTCTAAAGTGGAAATTTTGAAATGTCTTTTACCTCAGAGACAAATGCTGTGTTGTTACAACGATTATATCAAAGAATGTATGTTGCTGTTGTTGAGTCGCTAAGTTGTGTCTGACTCTTTGTAACCCCATGGACTGTGGCTCACCAGGCTCCACTGTCCATGGGATTCCCCAGGCAAGTATATTGGAGTGGGTTGCCATTTCCTTCTCCAACAAAGAATGTATACATACACACAAAGATGTATACACACATACATACAAAGCTGTATACACACATACAAACACACACACACATACAAAGTGTGAATGTATACGTACATACATATATACTCTGTTAATCTCAAATACAACAGCAACTTTAATAGAAACTTAGCATAAAAGCACCAAATAAGTACATGTTAAATGGAAGAACACGTATATAAAAAATGAATTAAAGACATTATCTGTACAATGTCAGATTGTTATCCAAAATGCATAAAGTTAAATCACTTCACCAAATGTTTTGCTCAACTGATGTTGAACAGGTAGCTATTTAGTCACAGTGATTGAATATATAGCATTTATGGGGTTCCCTGTTAGTTTAGTTGGTAAAGAACACACTTGCCAATGCAGGAGATGTGGGTTTGACCCTGGATCAGGAAGATCTCGTGGTGTGTAGGAAATGACAATCCACTCCAATACTCTTGCCTGGGAAATTCCATGAACAGAGAAGCCTGGTGGGCTACAGTCCATGGGGTTGCAAGAGTCGGACACAACTTTGTGACTGAACCACCACCACCATATAGTGTATATAAATATATACACCTTGAGATTATTTGACTTTTAGTCTTTTGTCAATGAAACGCTATATTATGGACAGATATTTTCATTCTTCATTTAGAGGCTTTACTATTATGTAGTAATAGCAAGAAAAATGCTATATTTTGCATACTACTGCTTATATTAAGTGTCAGATATGCAACCTGTGTGTTTGGGCCTTTTTGTTGCCTAACATGGTGACTAAATGAATTTTCTCACATGAATTCTTATTGATTACTAGATGCTCATCGTAACTGCAGCAACATAATTTTTGCAAGAAATTACGTTCTCCCCTATTTTTTTTTTTTTAAAGTTAGAATATTTTGAACTGGTTAAATTAAACCATGTTCAATTAGACACAAAAATACTGAAATTTTGTCTCTTTGGAGAGTACCATATTTTGTGGTTGTGAAAGATGCTAAGATGAAACAGCCATGGGCACGGCCTTTTAAGAGCTTACAATTGTGTCATAGAGAAAAACATGCTAAAATAAAGGTCTGCTTCTAGACAGAAAGTTCTAGAAAGAACTTTAATCAATAGTTTTTCTAAATGTGCTGTATGCTGTGCCATGCTAAGTCGCTTCAGTTGTGTCTGACTCTCCGGGATCCTGTGGACTTGAGCCTGCCAGGCTCCTTTGTCCATGGGACTCTCCAGGCAAGAATACTGGAGTGGGTTGCCACTCTTCCCGACCCAGGGATTGAACTCGTGTCTCATGTCTCCTGCTTTGGTAGGCAGGTGTTTTCCCACTAGCATGAGCTGGAAATAACATTGTAGAATTAAACAGTTTTTGTGGGGGAAATGGCATAGAATTACAGGAAGCTTTTTAGTCAAAGCAGCTGCTCTTGTGATTTGTGTGGGGTTTACTGAATTCGCACAACCCAGAGAGCTTACTCTGTCACTGTGGTGGTTGCTCTCATCTCATCACCCTACAAAACTCAACTGTAAGTAGAAGCCACAAAAGGTTTACAGTGTCTAACAAATGGAGTTGATGAGGTTTTAGGGCGGTAGCTCTCACCACTCTAGGACTATGTAACAAACCAGAGTCTTTGAACGTGTTGTACATAGCCACATAGGGAAGATGTGTTGTGGAATTTCTACTGCCGTGAGGGCTTCGGAGGGATGTCGATACTTTATGCTTCTGTCCTCCTAATTCACACCCACTGGCTATAATGGAAGAAGGGGCCTCTTTTGCCCCTCACCTAGCTGTTCCCATAAGGGCAGGCTTCTTCCACAGAGAAGACCTGGATCTCCCCGGGGCCAGCACTGCACAGCGTTCTCTCTCCAGTACCCTCCTCAGGTCAGCTGGACTGGGGAGACATAAATGGCACAATGTGTTTGTTTTTCCCTTGGCCTCACATTCCTTGGGACCATCCTCAGCCTTCCTGAACTTTGCTATGTGACACACGGATGAAACACATTTCTCTCTCCCCAGCCGTCTTCATAGTGCCATTGTCTTAGACAGTGAAGGGAGGGTCATGCTTATCATACAGATGGTGTCAATTGATTTCCATTCAGAGTGAGTCATGTTCGCTTTAATTGGTACATCATCAATGTCCATTCTACTCAGCCAGCCAGTATGCTCTTTGATGAATTGCTTTTAATTTTGCTCTGACAGTTTGTGGTGGACTCTCAAAGGTGATATTACCTTATTCATTGAAAACTGGAAATTCTAATTCTGTGGCCTCATAGCAACACACTGACATTAAATCATCCTCATTTGAAAGGGAATAATGCTAGCATTTTGAATTATCCATGTCGGCTTCTGTATTGTGCTAATCAAAGAAGGATGCATGAAAAGGTACTGATAAAAGACACAGAGTCAGAGAAAAAAAGACCTAATTGAAAAGTGAATTTCTATCTGAGATTGAATCCTAGTAATTAAAATTGAATTACTAAAAGTAGACTTAAGAGTGGGTTTCAAGACACCATTTAGAACTGAGACAAACTTGTTTTCCACTTCAATTTTATTTAAGAATTAAGTTTTTCATTCTATAGCAAAATTGCAAAAACAAACTGGTTTATAAAGAGTGTGAAAGATATTTAATCAAATAATAATGACTAATAAATATATATATATATTATTTCATTTACTCCCATTTTACACAACTGAATAGAAGTAAACAAACCATCATGCGTGTGTGTGTGCACTAGGTCGTGTCTGACTCTTTGTGATTACATGAACTGTAGCCCACTCTGTCCATGAAAATTTCCAGGCACGATTAGTGGAGTGAGTTGCCATTTCCTTCTCCAGGTGATTTTCCCAACCCAGGGATCAAACCTGCATCTCTTGTGTCTCCTGCATTGGCAGGTGAATTCTTTACCGGCTGAGTCACCAGGGAAGCCCTATTCCTAGTTAAATAATCTGGGAAACATTCATACTTTACATAGATGCTGCCTACATTTGATGCTATTATCTGAGTAGAGAATTTTAAATTTGAAAGAAATATTGGGAAGTGTCTAACTGAACACCTTCGTAAGTGAAGAAAAACTAGTCAAGAGATCTTAAATAACTTAACCTAAAGTGCAGCAAGTAAGAAAGACATAATTAACATTGGGTCTCTTGACTCCTACTCACATAATTTCTACCATGTAATTCATAAAGCTTTTTCTTATCTGTTTTAAATTACTGCTATCATATATCATTAGATATATTTATTTGAATTTTCAAATCCACTGAGAAACCTGGCATATCCCTTAAGCTAGAAAGAAAAATGGTATTACTCATTAATTCAACATATATTTATCACATCCCTACAAGGCAAAGCCGTAACTTTAAAGTGAAGGTGAAAGTCGCTCAGTCATGTCTGACTCTGCAACCTCATGGACTATACAGTCCATGAATTCTCCAGGCCAGATACGGGAATGGGTAGCCTTTCCCTTCTCCAGGGGATCTTCCCAACCCAGGACTCAAACTGGGGTCTCCTGCATTGCAGGTGGATTCTTTACCAGCTGAGTTATCAGGGAAGCTCATGCACACTAAGGGACAGGAAAAAGAGGAGAAAGCAGGCAGTTACACTGGAGCTTGATGTGTGATACAGTAAAGTTATTATACAGCATTATGCGTGGAGTAGAAGCTCAGAGCAATCTTCGCCAGAGGTTGTGTAATGAGGTTGGTTTCAAACTGAGCCCTGAATGATTAATAGTTGTTTCCACTACAGTGCAGTATGTTCCAGGATTAGGGAGCAGAGCATGAAGCAGAGTGTGGAAAGGCTCAGAAGTGAGACTGTGCAGTACTTATACTTTCAAGGATATGCTAGGAGGTTGATTTTACTGAAGCGGAGTGAATGACAAGAGAAATGAGTCAAGAGGTATGCAAGGTTCAGATGATATTTGGACTTTAAACTGAGGGAAATAGAGATCTGGTGAAGGGCTTTAAGGAGGAGATACAAGGTTCACTGTGGTCTAAGGGTGGGGACCGGCACCTCTGTGGTCAAGGTAGTCATCTTGCTAGGTGATTTCCTGATTTATATTGGTTTCCATTCTCCTTAGGATAGAGTCTAATCTCCTTACCCAGTTTATGGGGATCTGCTTCTGTTTCTTCCACCTTGGTGCCAAATTTGTCTTGGTTCCGAAGACTTTAAATAGCCTTTTGAAAAGGTTTAAAGGAGATGAGTGGGTAGGAGAGGGATAGGGTGGGAGTCAGAGAGGTTTGTGAGGTTGAAGAACCCCATAAACAATAACATTTTTAAAAAATACAAAATCATTTTGAGAACTCATCAAAATATTTTTGTTTGACTTGTAATTGGATGAATATAGAGACATCAAACAGGAAGGATAATTGTATACCTAAAGGCAAAAATCATACTAAATAAATGTGTATCTAAATGTGTATCACATACTTTGATTTGTATATTTGAGTCACTGAAGTATGTATATTATTGAAACAACTCTGGTTTCTTCTTTCTTAAAAGCTTATTGTGAAACATGTAAGACATAGATATAGAAAGTATATTATGAGGTAACCCTTATATCCAGTTATATACTATAAAATAAAATAATGCCAAATTGCTTAAAGCCCCAAGGTGCCCCTCTTTGATTTTATCTCCCTGCCTTTACCTGAACAGTTACCAGCATTATGAATTTGGTGACACCTCCTCAGGAGATAAACTAAGAATACATTCTTATGTGTCATTTTCCTGAAAGTAAAATGACCACTAATCATGATTAGTATAATGTTGATTTATTATTTGACACTATGAGAAATTCTCAATTTTGAAAAAGTTTACAACATATTTTTATACAAACAGTAAAATGAACTTTAGAAGATGGCTTAAGCCCTGCAGGATAAGTCAGTTCTCATGTAAACCAGACAGTCTGGGCATTATAATAAAAGAGAAAGCTTATGAGCTAAACTAAAGCTCTTGCTTTGACTGCTGTTCCTAATTTCATGCCATTTCCTTATTCTCATGGTGTTTAATATGGTATTTTGTGCTCAGAATGATTTTTTTCCAGAGTTAAGCCTCTTAGGCTGAAATACCAGTCTTCCTTGTGAATGTTACAGTTCATTTGGTAGAAATGCTGTGCTGTTTATACAGGTGAGCAGGGCAAGTCCAGACCCTGGGCTAGTTGATGTGAGATGAGAAGGGGAGAAGATGGGGCATAAGTCCGGAAGCACATCACCAGATATTAATAAAGTCCACATGGTACTCCTTGCTTATCCAATAACTTAAATCCTGGTCACGTTAAAATCATTCTGTCACTGAAGGATAGCTAACCATTTTCTGTAAGACAGGAGTACTTGGTCTTGCACAGATTTAGCTTCAATAGTTTTAGTATTCACAGTGAAATATTTCAGCTTTACAGCAATAAAGAGATGCAATTATTTTTCACCAGATTACTTTTTCCCCTCTTTTTGAAAGTCTCAATTACATTTTGATTCATTGATCATTTCTGAAACAAACATGCAGTTCTTGAGGCTCTGAACGTTCCATTTTCTGTCTTTGGAGAAAAATAAGTTTCAGTCTCATAATCACAAAACATTAACATAAACATCCACAGCAGCTCCTTTGAGACATGATTTCATCAGGTGTTGGGAAGTCAATACAAATTTCCTGAAGAAAGCCCAAGTATTTCTTTGAGGATGCAAGCAGACCCCACTGTGCCTGCTGTTTCTGGTTCCTTTAAATCAAGCACATCTCAAAGGCAGGGATTATCTCAAAAGACACATGTAACTCAAACATCCATTGAGTTTCTCTGAACTTGTAACTCTCCAGCCTTTCTATTCCCTTGCATGAGACAGAGCAGTGTCCTAGAGCCTCTGCCCTCCCTACAAGGGTCGACGCAATCACGTTAAGATGGACCAGGTAAATCGAATGACCAGATAAATCAAATGTAGTCTTCCCAGAACTACAGAAACCCGTGGTGAACTCCAGTGGGAAGTGCCTCCCGAATCCACTGCTCTTATTCTCCATCACAGCTACGCCACAGACCCGCAGTCTAAGCTCCTAGCGGCCAGGTTCAGAGCCGTTAGAATGAGCCTGGTATTACTCACCAGCTCCTTGCCTATATCTTCCCTGCTTCCATTTCTGGTATCGATTAAACAGGACCTGTCTTTTACTATTCAAGTTTCTTTCTTTCCTTCTGTGGGCAAGAGGCTTTTCAACTAAGGCTACCCTGGTGTGGCTCACACAGTAAAGAATCCACCTGCAATGTGGGAGACCCAGGTTCGACTGCTGGGTAGGGAAGATCTCCTGGAGAAGCGCATGGCAACCCACTCCAGTATTTTTGCCTGGAGAATCCCCATGGACAGAGGAACCTGGCGGGCTATAGTCCATGAGGTCGCAAAGAGTCAGACACAACTGAGCAACTAAGCACAGCACACCAGATAAAACAGTGGGCTGTACAGACTAGATTTGGATTTAATTTCTTTTTTTTAGTATAAATATATCTCAGATTTCATGGGGCATGATAAAATTTTATTTGTTATTTGAAAATCAATTTTTTTCTGAATTGGACAATATTGTTCTCTTTTTTTTCTGAATCAGGCAATCCTACTTTCAACTAGCTTTTGATAGTCCAGACCCCAGGAGACCACTGTACTTTTGGCCCTTGGATGATAGCCAAGCTCGTTCAAGTTTGTAGCACCCTCTGCTGGGAAGCCAGACCACATTTTTGACTTGAGCTCTGCTCTGAAGCTGTGAGCAGTGAGCAAAGGGTAGTTTTGGAAGAAAGTATAAGATGATAATGGGGAATAGTGAGTAAATCCATTTATATGAAGCATGGGGGTATTTTGAAGAACTGGGCCATACATTTTTTTCCATCAGTTATTTTACATTTTAGGAATTCCTACAGTCATATGAAGTCACTTATTGTTCAATTAATTTTGGAATCATGACACCTGTGTTTTATTTCTTCTACTCCATAATGAACATACATCAAACTATTACAAAATTCTTTTGTAACTTGGATCCCAGAAAATGTCAACTATCATTAAAGTGTTGTTTTGTAGGTTATGTCCAACCTAGATAGCATTTTCAAAAGCAGAGACATTACCTTGCCGACTAAGATCCGTCTAGTCAAGGCTATGGTTTTTCCTGTGGTCATGTATGGATGTGAGAGTTGGACTGTGAAGAAGGCTGAGCACCGAAGAATTGATGCTTTTGAACTGTGGTGTTGGAGAAGACTCTTGAGAGTCCCTTGGACTGCAAGGACATCCAACCAGTCCATTCTGAAGGAGATCAACCCTGGGATTTCTTTGGAAGGAATGATGCTAAAGCTGAAACTCCAGTACTTTGGCCACCTCATGCGAAGAGTTGACTCATTGGAAAAGACTCTGATGCTGGGAGGGATTGGGGGCAGGAGGAGAAGGGGACGACCGAGGATGAGATGGCTGGATGGCATCACGGACTCGATGGATGTGAGTCTGAGTGAACTCCGGGAGACAGTGATGTACAGGGAGGCCTGGCATGCTGCAATTCATGGGGTCTCAAAGAGTCGGACACGACTGAGCGACTGGACTGAACTGAACTGAGGGTTGTAAGATCAAAAGATAGAAATAGGATGTTATTTTCTGGTGATTAGGGTTTGTGGCACAGTAGTAAAGAATCCGTCTGCCAATACAGGAGACACAGGTTCAATCCCTGGGTCAGGAAGATCCCCTGGAGAAGATGGCAATCTGCTCCAGTATTCTTGCCTGAAAAATTCTATGGGCAGAGGAGCCTGGCAGGCTACTGTCCATTGGGTTGCAAAGGGTCAGACATGAGTGAGTGAATGAGAAATAGACAATTTGAAACTAACTTCTAATTGGAGAAAATTGCTACTAATTGGAGAAATGGCTTCTGTTTTTCATTACAATGTTATTTTTAAATTATATTTTGCTTCTTTGTGAGAGTCCTTCAGATCTTTTTCCATAGTAACTTTTCCACGGTAATATGACAGGCACTTGCTGCAAAGTTGCTGAGGTGGGGGGAAGTATTTATAGTAAATAAGTCTTTCATCCTTTGGAATCAAGTAGTATGAAAATGGACAGCTAGCAGGTTGACTGAGCCAAATGCAAATTTTACAGGGCAGCGTACCCTGGCCTGTATGTTATGAACAGCTTTGCCTCTGGTGGCCAACATCAAACTCATCATCAGTTTCTTGAAATGTGAGGAGAAACTTGCATTATCCACTGAGTGGAAAACAGAAGGCATATTCTGGCCTATTCAAGGTATATTCTGCCTTGAATTGTAATTTTGGTAGACTCAGGACAGTTGTTGGCTGGGTAAAGAAGAAATGTGGAGCCAGAAAATCTATCTCTGAGATGCTGCTGGGCTCCGTTCTCCGGAAGGGCCTATATCTTTCCCACACAGGGTTGTAGGAGAGACGTGCCCTTGACCATGACTCTGGCAGCCTGGCTGCAGGTGCAGAAAGTGACGGTGCAGCCTCCAGGGCTCAGACTGGCGGGCGAACATTCACAAGGCAGAGAGTTCCTGGTCAACCTCTGGAGAACTTTTCTATTGAGGACTGATGCCTGGTTTCAGACACAAGGCTATATTCTGGCCACAAGGAGAGCAACCAGAACCAGCAAAGCAGAATAACAGATGGCTGTTCAGCATGGAAGTGTCTGAGGCAGTCTTCATAGCTCAATCCTGCAGAATGAGCCCACTTGTGTGTCACATATAAGGGAGTTCTGAGGTTCTATGACTCATGGATCATATGGGAATGAACTTCTGGCATACTGTGTCCCAGGAAGCTTGGCAGATAAAGCTGAGGGGCGGGAGAGGTCAGTGGGGCAGCACAACCAACTTGAGCATCTGGAAGCTGCAGCTCACAAAGTCTCGGGTTTGAAGCACAATAGGGAAGAAGCTTAGGCAGAAAATACTAGCTTACATTAAAGGATGGATACTGACAGCCCAGCAGATGTTTTGGGGGCTTAGTAATGGTTATCCACTCCAGTATTCTTGCCTGGAGAATCCCATGGACAGAGGAGCCTGGTGGGCTACAGTTCAGGGGGTCGCAAAGAGTTGGACACGACTGAGTGACTAACACACACACACACACATAGTGTGGAAAGAAATCAGAAGATCTGAAAGTTAAATATGCTTTCACATTTGTCACATTTGTCACAGTTACCAACACTCCCTGTGGCCTTACACAGGCTGTTTCACATTTTAAGATACCCAGCTGCTGGATCCCTAATGCTATCTGAATCTGGAAACCCTGGTAGACACCTTACTTTTGTTTTGATTGACCTGGGAAGCTGAGAAGGGCTGGAATTTTTAGAAGCAGATTGGATCCAGCTGTGAGAAGCTGGATCAACCAGAGGTAGAAAAGGTAAAGTAGCTGCTGACATTGCTAAAAGGAAAACTGTCATTAGACGTACTATCAAAGACGTCTGGTTACTCTGACACAGAAACTAGCTAAGCTTCATGTCAATTGAGGAAACCAAGGCCAGTTGCTCTTCATTACAGGGAAACAACAGACACATCTTTTTGCCATTTCATACTGTTCATGGGGTTCTCAAGGCAAGAATACTGAAGTGGTTTGCCATCCTTTCTCCAGTGGACCATGTTTTGTCAGAACTCTCCACCATGACCCATCCGTCTTGGGTGGCCCTACATAGCATGGCTCATAGTTTCATTAAGTTAGACAAAGCTGTGGTCCATGTGATCAGTTTGATTAGTTTTCTGTGACTGTGGTTTTCATTCTTCCTGCCCTCAGATGGATAAGGATAAGAGGCTTATGGAAGCTTCCTGATGGGAGAGACTGACTGTGGAGAAAACTGGGTCTTGTTCTGATGCTGACAAAGGTCTGTCTAGTCAAAGCTATGGCTTTTCCAGTAGTCAGGTATGGGTGTGAGAGTTGGACTATAAAGAAAGCTGAGCGCAGAAGAATTGATGCTTTTGAACTATGGTGTTGAAGACTCTTGAGAGTCCTTGGACTGCAGGAGATCCAACCAATCAATCCTAAAGGAAATCAGTCCTGAATATTCATTGGAAGGACTGATGCTGAAGCTGAAACTCCAATACTTTGGCCAACTGATGTGAAGAACTGACTCATTGGAAAAGGCACTGATGTTGGGAAAGATTGAAGGCAGGAGAAGGAGACAATCGAGAATTAAATAGTTGGATGGCATCACCAACTCAATGGACACGAGTTTGAGCAAGCTCCAGGTGTTGGTGATGGACAGGGAAATATGGCATGCTGCAGTCCATGGGGTTGCGAAGAGTCAGACATGACTGAGTGACTGAAATGAACTGAACAGACACATTTTTTAAGGACTCCATGTTGTATTCTATACTTATTTGAGTGGAAGAAAACTAGATAAGCAAGCTTTCCAGAGACTGCACAACACCCAAAGGTCTATCTTACCTACGAGGTCATTGGACGATATCTTAAATAGGTTGAGGAAACCTGTTTTGGATAAAATTTAGGTGCTCCTAAAGAGATGCCTGGAGAAGGCAATGGCACCCCACTTCAGTACTCTTGCCTGGAAAATTCCATGAACAGAGGAGCCTGGTAGGCTGCAGTCCATGGGGTCGCGAAGAGTCGGACATGACTGAGCAACTTCCCTTTCACTTTTCACTTTCATGCGTTGGAGAAGGAAATGGCAACCCGCTCCAGTGTTCTTGCCTGGAGAATCCCAGGGACGGGGTAATCTGGTGGGCTTCCATCTATGGGGTCGCACAGAGTCGGACAGGACTGAAGTGACTTAGCAGCAGCAGCAGCAGCAGCAGCAAAGAGATGCTAAAGGATATCCTTTAGGTTACAGTTTGAAAAGCCACAGTATCACCTGTAATGGTCACTATCCCAAAGGATTCTGTGTGAAGTTATAGACCTGTGCCAATCTGAAACCAGAAAACCTGATCTTAGCAAAACAACCCTAAAAATGAGGCTTTTGCAAATTAATCCTCTAATAGTTCAGATAATTTAGCTACAGTATATTATACAGTGGTGAGCTAAAAAGGAAGCAAAAGTTGCCTAGCACAGGGTCTACATTGGTTTTCAATAAATACTTGGTGAAAGAATAAATGAATTTTCAGAGAACTGAAACTGCATTCCCATTTTTAAAAAACATTTTGATTTTTTTCAAACTTCATCTGAGGATTGTCCATGACTTACTAGAATGATGCTTAAAGTACTCTTTGTATCAGTAAGAGTGTCATCTTAATATCTGTCAACACAGATCCAGCTGGACAGTTTCAAGACTTGCTTCTACTACAGAATCCTCTCTAGTAAGCCAGAAGATAAACAGTTTGGGAAAGGCACTTGAACGTTTGTAGCCTAAAAGGAAGTGAACCAATGCATAGCTAAGGAAGGCACTTTCAAAGGATGATTTAACTGAACTGCAAAAGAAATCCTAGAAAATCAATTTATAACATAAGTCAATTGTCAAAAACAATTGCTTTCAAGAATCTAAAATATTTCACTGGTATATTATGTGGTCTATTTCCACTTTAAAATGCTCACTTATAGTTGGAACACATAGGGATTTTTTTAACTCCACAAGTTTTACTTTTCTTTCACTTGTTTTCAATGGTGGCCTTTTTGAGCATTTAATGTGTGCTGAACATTGGGGCTATAAGCAGGGCAAACATATGTATGACTTCCACGCACTTTTTGTACAAAATTTACTTCAAACTATCATGAAGTTTAGCTAATTATGTTCCATTAGAACAAACCTAGGTCCTATTAACTGATTGGTAACAGATATGATGCAATAACAGGATTCTCAATATTTTGGAGAATAAAAATGAAAGAGATTCAAGTTTGAGCAGTTGGTATGAAAATATGTTATAACTGAAATTATATGCCTCAAAGTAAGAGCAATGAAGCAGAACCAAAATTGTTCTTATCTACTAATGAGACATCATCAACAGGATGACATTTAGTCACAAGCATATTCAGTGCCACGGACAAGCCTGGATATGCTGCCTTTATTTACAGAGTGACAAGTCTGGGAAATTCAGCATAATGTCAGTTTCTACATGATTTTCTCTTGAAGTATCTTCCATTTGACAGACTCTTTAGTACTGTATTTGGGGGGACTCATCCGGGGGCTAGTGTTGCTTATAAAAAACTGCTGCCTAGGGAGTGAGCATTCAGTTGGTGATTGTGTTAAAAATAGCTAAGGTTCATATACATCCATCCAGATCTTCACACACACACACACACACACACACACACACACACAAACACACACAGCTCTTAAACCATTTATGGAATCTTTTTCCTTGAGGTGGTCCTTAATAATTATTTTAATCTAGTTTCATCTGCACAGCTATATCGGAACTATTGACACATAGAATGAAGTGATCCAAGCAAATCTTTTTAGTAAAGTCTTATTTAAAAGTAGGAAACAGCTTTGCAAAGAAAAATAAAATAGCTAAGAAATTGACTTAATATAGATCTGTGATACAAGATAATAATTAAAATAGATATATATAATATGTACTATAAATTTAACAAAAACTGTCAGGCTAATAATTTAATGTAATCACCTCCTTGAGTACATTTACTTCTCTGAAAGAGGGGAGAGAGCAGTTCAGTCACCTAGACTGCATGAAATAGGGTCTCTGGGAAGCATTTGTTCATCAAGGGGATAGCTGGATCAATTTCCTATTACTGGTTTCTGTGAAGGTGTGATATTACCAGTAATACAATACCAAGATGAAATGAGAATTTGTCAACTACTTCTGGTGGCTCAGAGGTTAAAGCATCTGCCTGGAATGTGGGAGACCTGGGTTCAATCCCTGGGTCGGGAAGATCCCCTGGAGAAGGAAATGGCAACTCACTCCAGTACTCTTGCCTGGAGAATCCCATGGAGGGAGGAGCCTGGTAGGCTACAGTCCATGGGGTCACAAAGAGTCGGACATGACTGAATGACTTCACTTTCACTTTCTGCAACACCTCATCTATGCAATACTATTAAAGACCCTACCCTTGTCTGTAGTCCTACCTATATAGGAAAAAAAGAGAGAGGGAGAAAAAACAAAATAAACCTTGGGATAAAAGAATCTTGCCTATTGACTATCACAATAGAGACTACAAATGATAATTTGGAATGAAGAATAATGAAAAGGATAAATATGTATGTAAATCTAGAGCAACAATTGTCAAACTTTAGTGTAAATTATTAAAGCCTGAAAGGCTGTCCGGATGACAGTTTGAGATCCCTCACCAGGATTTCTGATTCAGTATGTCAGGGTTGGGAAGTTACATTTCTAACAACTTCCCAGGTGATGGTACTGGCCTGGGGTACCTACTTTGAGAAACATTGAGAAATATTGGTTGTAAAACAATGATGTCTTGTGGGGCTTAAAATTTGTATATAGTTAAAATCAATGTATATACGGACAATTATTTTGTGACAATGGTAGCTCTTCTGCTCATTAGGAAAAACATAGTCTTTTCAGTAAATAGTCTCAGTAAATGGTGCTGAGTCAATTGGATATTCACATAGGGAAAAAAACCAGTGCTTGATCTTTCCCACACCCTGCACTAAACTCAGTCTCAGATGGACGACAGGAGGTCCAAATGTGAAAGGCAAAAGAATAAAACAACTGGCTTCCCTGGTGGCTCAGAGGTTAAAGTGTCTGCCTCCAATGCGGGAGACCCAGGTTTGATCCCTGGGTCGGGAAGATCCCCTGGAGAAGGAAATGGCAATCCACTCCAGTATTCTTGCCTGGAGAATCCCATGGAGGGAGGAGCCTAGTAGGTTACAGTCCATGGGGTCCCAAAGAGTTGGACATGACTGAGCGACTTCACCTCAAAAGGTAATATCAGAGAATATCTCAGTGACCTAAAACATTCTTGAACAAGACACAAAAACACTATATGTAGGAAAAAATTAAGCTACGTTAAAATTATAAATTACATTAATCAAAAGACACTATTAAAAAGAGTGAAAAAAATAAGTCACAGACTGGAAGAAGATAGTTGTAACATATATAACTGACAAGGAATTAATATTCTGAATCTATAAAGAACTATAACTATAATAAACAATCCACTCTAAAAGTGGGCAAAATTCTCAAAATGATACTTCACAAAAAAGGTTATACAAATGGTCAAATGTATGGAAACTTCATAACCTCATTAGCAATCATGCAAATATATATGAAAACCACTATGAAATTCTCCTGTTTAAAATTAAAACATGGTTTTAATTAAAATACAGTTAAAATGATAGACAATAGTAAGAACTTATGAGAACTGTGTACAGTGAAAAACCTTACATATTGTGGGAGGCAGGGTGAAATGACACAATCATTAGGATATAAATAGCTTGGCATTGTTTACTGAATTTGATGGTGTTCTCTGTTGGCTCAGCGGTAAAGAATCCATCTGCCAATGCAGGAGACATGGGGCCCATCCCTGGGTTGATGGCAACCTGCTCCAGTATTCTTGCCTGGGAAATTCCATGGACAGAGGAGCCTGATGGGCTACAGTCCAAGAGGCTGAGAAAGAGCTGGACACAGCCGAGCAACTAAACAACAATGATAACAACTGAATTTGAAAATGCATATTCTACATGACCCAGCAATTTCATTCCTAGGTTATGTCCACATGTGCTAAGAGACTTGTACCAGAATGTTCATACATCACGAGTCCTAATAGTCCCAAAGAGAAAACAACACAATTTTCATGAACAGGAGAATGGATAAGAATGTCATTTGTACAATGGAATTCTATGCGTCATCACTGATTATGGTTGAATGAACTACATGCCACCAGTTAGGTGAATCTTATAAACAGAATATTGAAAGAAAGTAGAAGGTGAAGTCGCTCAGTCGTGTCCGACTCTTTGCGACCCCGTGGACTGTAACCTACTAGGCTTCTCTGTCCATGGGATTCTCCAGGCAAGAATATTGGAGTGGGTTGCCATTTCCTTCTCCAGGGGATCTTCCCGACCCAGGGATCAAACCCAGGTCTCCCGCATTGGAGGCAGATGCTTTAACCTCTGAGCCACCAGGGAAGTCCAAGTAACCAATCACAAAATCACATATGAATGACTATATTTATTTAAGTCAAAGAAAAAAGACTAATTTGTAGGGCATAGTTACTTAATTTGCAAAATTTTAAAGAAAGACAAGTGATTTGAAGTGATTATTTCCAAAATGTAGATAGAATGGTTTTGTTTTTTGGGAAGAAAAGCCAGTAGTTATGAAGGAAGGATAAGGGGGCGTTTTTTGGGTACCTGCAATGTTCTACTCCTTAACCTGGGTAGGTGTTTACTTTATAATATGTCGCTGAACTATACATCTCATTTTGTGCCTCTTATGGTACATATATTTTATTGGACAACAAATGGGATAAAATGCTTTAAAACAAAAACCACTCTCTCCATTTTAATACAGCAGTAAAGCAAACTGTCTTTTTGGTTGTTTGAAAACACCTGAAGTCCTTAATTTAATCATTTTCTAATTATGATTTAATTATTCTTGTTGCTTAGTTAATTTATTTTCATGTTCTAGTTTTTACATTGCTGTAGTCCATGGGGTGGCAAAGAGTCGGACACGAATTAGTGACTGAACAACAACAGTTTTTACATTACTTTCCATTAATTTGTCAGTGCGTTAATTTTGAATGAGAAATGCCCTGGTGTCATCTGGATAAACATCTTGTTTCATTCTTAGAAGGCTTTACATATTTATTTTGGCTTCAGAACTGATTTCAAGTGTACAAGGGAGACAGAATAAAAGTACAATCTTTGAAGGTCTTAGTAGTTTGTAAATACAACTAACTGGCTGACTCCCACAATGCTACTGCATGACAAAAGTGATCTATATCATATACTGATATGTTGACATGGACCTTTTTGAGGCAATTGTATTATTGATATATAATGAAAGCATCATCACTAAACATGGGTTATACCATTTCAATGACCAACAGGTTTTATTTTATAAATTCTTCTCTAAAAATATAGTTTAATATTTCCATCTCAGGGGAAAAAATTAAGCAATTTTAAGCACCTTGCAGGATTTGAGATTTAACCCTTCCTGCAAGTCAACAAGTTAGATGGCCACAGTTTTATGGATACAAAACTCCTGGATTACAGATGAAAGACTCAGACTCAGCAAGAGGTCTGAACATCAGCATATTTGGGGCTGGTTTTCTGAGCCCAATTCCCACAAGCCTAAGAGAAGAGTTACATTCGCATACCCAGTGGGTGGCCTTACAGGAGAGTAACTCTTGAGTTGAAGGAAACCAAATAAATATGCTTGCCCTTTGTTCAGGAGGGAGACAGTATCTCTCTCTTCCTCTAAAGCCCTAAGCAAACCAGTCCTTCCTTTAGATGGAAGTACTAGCTGCAGCTTCTACGGCTCTTCCAAAGCTTCTCACTGTGCACACAGCCTTGAAAAGATGGTCTCGAAAAAAGGATAGTGCCTTGCTCATAAGACATGAAGAAACATGAGACCCATGGAGAACTGTGTCTCCTTACTGGTGGTAGTTAAAACCTCTATGCATTTGATATGAATCATTTTTCTCAGTTAGAAATTGAAAGCTGAATACTGTCCTACACTGAATTTTTCAATTTTTTTGGAAATAGGAACCCAAATATTTTAACAATTCATGTTGCACTCAGAATGCTTTTGAAAGTCATAAACACATAAAGTCCTAGAAGGACTTTGAATATATATCGATTATATATATACATATATATATATGTATGAAGTGAAGTGAAGTCGCTCAGTTGTGTCCGACTCTGCAACCCCATGGACTGTAGCCTACCAGGCTCCTTCATCCATGGGATTTTCTGGGCAAAGGTACTGGAGTGGGTTGGCATTTCTCTCCCTCTCTCTCTCTATATATATACATATATAATATATATTCCTTCTCCATACTACATATTTTTTATATATATGCACTATACATATGTATGTATATGCTAAGTAATACATACATACATATATATATATATATATATATATATATAGTGCTAAGTCATTTCAGTGGTATCTGATTCTTTGTGACCCTATGGACTGTAGCCTGCCAGGCTCCTCTGTTGGTGGGATTCTCCAGGCAAGAATACTGGAGTGGATTGCCAAGCCCTCCTCCAGGGGATCATCTCACCCAGGGATCTAACCCTCTCTCTTAAGTCTCCTGCATTGGCAGGTGAAGGCAATGGCACCCCACTAGAGTACTCTTGCCTGGAAAATTCCATGGGCGGAGGAGCCTGGTGGGCTGCAGTCCATGGGGTCAAGAAGAGTCAGACACGACTGAGCAACTTCACTTTGACTTTTCACTTTCATGCATTGGAGAAGGAAATGGCAACCCATTCCAGTATTCTTGCCTAGAGAATCCCAGGGAAGGGGGAGCCTGGTGGGCTGCTGTCTATGGGGTTGCACAGAGTTGGACACGACTGAAGCGACTTAGCAGCAGCAGCACCAACACCACCTGGGAAGCCCATATTATATACATATAGATGTGTGTGTTTATACAAATACGCACATCTATATGGTTTATTTTCCACCTCCCTTATTCTTTGAGGATAATGACTACCTGTATGTATACAATTTTTCTTATTCTGGTTCCTGCTTTACTTTGCGTTGATTTAATTAATAAAGTGGTATACAGGTCTGCCATATCTTTCAGAATTTTACAGTTTATTGTGATCCACATAGTCAAAGGCTTTGGCATAGTCAATAAAGCAGAAATAGATGTTTTTCTGGAACTCTCTTGCTTTTTTGATGATCCAGTGGATGTTGGCAATTTGATCTCTGGTTCCTCTGCCTTTTCTAAAACCAGCTGGAACATCTGGAAGTTCACGGTTCATGTATTGCTGAAGCCTGGCTTGGAGAATTTTGAGCATTACTTTACTAGCGTGTGAGATAAGTACAGTTGTGCAGTAGTTTGAGCATTCTTTGGCATTGCCTTTCTTTGGGATTGGAATGAAAACTGACCTTTTCCAGTCCTGTGGCCACTGCTGAGTTTTCCAAATTTGCTGGCAGATTGAGTGCAGCACTTTCACAGCATCATCTTTCAGGATTTGAAACAGCTCAACTGGAATTCCATCACCTCCACTAGCTTTGTTCGTAGTGATGCTTTCTAAGGCCCACTTGACTTCACATTCCAAGATGTCTGGCTCTAGATTAGTGATCACATCATCATGATTATCTGGGTCGTGAAGATCTTTTTTGTACAGTTCTTCTGTGTATTCTTGCCACCTCTTCTTAATATCTTCTGCTTCTGTTAGGTCCATACCATTTCTGTCCTTTATCGAGCCCATCTTTGCATGAAATGTTCCCTTGGTATCTCTAATTTTCTTGAAGAGATCTCTAGTCTTTCCCATTCTGTTGTTTTCCTCTATTTCTTTGCATTGATCGCTGAAGAATGCTTTCTTATCTCTCCTTGCTATTCTTTGGAACTCTGCATTCAGATGCTTATATCTTTCCTTTTCTCCTTTGCTTTTCACTTCTCTTCTTTTCACAGCTATTTGGCCTTCTCAGACAGCCATTTTGCTTTTTTGCATTTCTTTTCCATGGGGATGGTCTTGATCCTTGTCTCCCATACAGTGTCACGAACCTCCGTCCACAGTTCATTAGGCACTCTATCAGATCTAGTCCCTTAAATCTATTTCTCACTTCCACTGTATAATCATAAAGGATTGGATTTAGGTCATACCTGAATGGTCTAGTAGTTTTCCCTACTTTCTTCAATTTAAGTCTGAATTTGGCAATAAGGAGTTCAAGATCTGAGCCACAGTCAGCTCCCAGTCTTGCTTTTGCTGACTGTATAGAGCTTCTCCATCTTTGGCTGCAAAGAATATAATCAATCTGATTTCAGTGTTGACCATCTGGTGATGTCCATGTGTAGAGTCATGGCATCTGGTTCCATCACTTCATGAGAAATAGATGGGGAAACAGTGTCAGACTTTATTTTTGGGGGCTCCAAAATCACTGCAGATGGTGATTGCAGCCATGAAATTAAAAGATGCTTACTCCTTGGAAGGAAAGTTATGACCAACCTAGATAGTATATTCAAAAGCAGAGACATTACTTTGCCAACAAAGGTCTATCTAGTCAAGGCTATGGTTTTTCCTGTGGTCATGTATGGATGTGGGAGTTGGACTGTGAAGAAAGCTGAGGGCTGAAGAATTGATGCTTTTGAATTGCGGTGTTGGAGAAGACTCTTGAGAGTCCCTTGGACTGCAAGGAGATCCACCCAGTTCATTCTAAAGATTAGTCCCGGGTGTTCATTGAAAGGACTGATGCTAAAGCTGAAACTCCAATACTTTGGCCACCTCATGTGAAGAGTTGACTCACTGGAAAAGACTCTGATGTTGGGAGGGATTGGGGACAGGAGGAGAAGGGGACGACAGAGGATGAGATAGCTGGATGGCATCACGGACTCGATGGACATGAGTTTGAGTGAACTCCGGGAGCTGATGATGGACAGGGAGGCCTGGCATGCTAGAGTTCATGGGGTCTCAAAGAGTCAGACACGGCTGGGTGACTGAACTGAACTGAACTGATACAGGTCTGCCACCCCTCTTCTTTCTCTTTGTCAGCACCATCACCTTGAGAGCAATAACAGAAAGCCTGTTTTTTTAATCTGAAGATTCTAATAGCATCAAATACAACAATGTTTTCTTATCTTCAAGACCACCCACCCATAGACTCTAGGACAATGGCTCACACCCAGTGGAGCTCAGTAGATATTTGTTGCATTGAGTTAATCTGAACTCAGGACCCCATTCGACACTTTATAAGCCAGAAGTTTATAAAGTGACAAGCTCAGTAACAGATGCTGTGGTTTGAAAATACAAAACATTCATTTTTCTCAAGCCCTTAGACAGTCATCTTAACCGCAAAGACTTCTATTCAATCATGATGATTCTAGTATACAGATGTATCAAACTGAGGGAACTATCCAATGCATCTCCAGAAACATGTTTTATTATGAAATGTTAAGTCAAGGAGTGCCTGTTTTCCTTCTTCTGAAAACGGGTCCCTCCACCCCCACCCCGGCTCATTTCCATCCTCTTCAATAGGAATTTAGCAGCCAGAGTGGTTGAAATACTATTCATATAAGTTCCTCCGGAGGCTTAATCATCAGCTCAAGGCTGTGGAACCACTCTGGTCTTTTCTAAATTCAACATTTCTGTCAACAACAAATGCGGAAAGTACAAAATGTTTCCCTACTTCTTCCACATCAAAATTACCTCCTACAGGAACTAGAAAATGTTGTGTCGCTGAATGACCATCTACAACAGCCACTCGCCGCCGGGCAGCTCATGG
This sequence comes from Cephalophus harveyi, assembly GCA_006410635.1. Taxonomy (NCBI): domain Eukaryota; kingdom Metazoa; phylum Chordata; class Mammalia; order Artiodactyla; family Bovidae; genus Cephalophus; species Cephalophus harveyi. The sequence goes on along the minus strand of SJYT01060994.1, from coordinate 89,782 downwards.
GTCTTGCACACAAAGGGTGAGAGAGGGTCGTGGGGAGGCTGCGGGGCGTCGCTACCCCGCCTGGCCCCGCGACGCCCGTCCCGAGTAGACGGCCCGGGAGTGGGGGGGCCAGGAGCGGGCTAAACTTGGGGCTCGGGATATCTGAACGCCACGGAAATTGCGGTCCTATCCAAACGAGTCAGGGCGAGAGGAGCGGAGTGCGTGCGCGAGCTGAGTGAGTGCTTACGTCGCAGCGAGATATGTGCTGGGATAATTAGAGAGGAGTTGGGCTGAGCCGAGTCCTCTTTTAGCAGCGGCAGCCGGAGCCGCAGCAGCAGCAGCGGCCGCGGCGGCAGCCCGGAGGGGCGCGTCTGACTTCGGCCGCCCGGGCGCGCACAGGGTGAGGCCCGGGGCCCGCAGCAGCCGCGCCCTCGGCCCCAGCGGCTCCGAGCGCACAAAGGCGGCGGCTGCCCGCGTGGCCTCCTCCATCCAGGCGTTCGATTCTCGCTCCCTTCCTTCCCTTCTTTCCCCTCCATGACCTCCTCCTCCTTTGCATCTCTCTCTCTCTCTAGCACTGCAAGTTTTTTTTTTTTTAAAGAGCCTGGCATTCAACCAATATCAAGTAGCTTTATTGCTTGGGAACTTTTCTGCTTGGTGATGTGTAGATGAAGGAATAATACGATGTGTGTCACTTCAATAAAAACAAAGAGTTGTCCCTTCTGTTGCTGAGCGTGCTGCCGACACGACACTGAATATGAAGGCTGACTGGCCTGCTTGTTCTATACCTGTCACTAATCTAAAGAAGGTGTTTCCTGTCTGATGTGATTTTTCATCTTTTGGAAGGAAGTGAAAAATGTTCAGATCTGTCAGTTGGTAGACTTTTTTGAGCTCTCTGTCTTTTTAATAGAGAAGAACTAATATTCTTATTTCATCTACATGACAATAGAAAATAACAGACAATGATTTCTACTTTCTCAGTCGGGGGAATTATTTTCTTAGATTGAAAGATATAAGAAATTATAAAAGACTCTTGTGGAAGGTAGTTTCAATTAAGTTCGAAGTTAAATAAATTTCATGAAACTTAAAAATGTTACCAGAACTATGAATCATAGGAAGCCTGTTGTTAAAACGTCAGTGTATTTATAGTTCTGTGAACCGTGATTTTTGATGCGTCTGGTTAGTTTAAATCATCTCTGGAGCAATTTTAAAAGACTTTATAGTTACTGAGAAATCTTATAGATCTTATAGATCTCCAATGGCTTCCCAGAGTCTTGGGATTTTAGAATGCAAATTAATATTTTAGATGTGTATAAGAGACAGGAGAGGAAGCGGCTGCTCGCCGACGATGCGGCCAGGGCTGCCCCCCAGTGCGTCTTCTGCCCGGGTCCCCGCTGCCGTCCCTCTTCCCTGCTCGCTCCATCCCGCCGAGAGGAGTTGATACTGCGATCGCCGCCGCCGCCTCCGAAGCCGCGGCTGATGGATGCCAGGGAGTGCCGCATTGCTTAGCGTCCCCGCCTCCGGGTTTGCTGGTAGGAGCCGGCTGCTCTTTCTTCTCTCTTGCTTTGGGGCATTGTAGAAAAGGTAGAGATATTTTAATCTTATCTTCCACTCCTCTTTCCAACCCTCTCCTCCCCCCAGCCTCGCTTTTGAAATGTACCTTCCTGGAGAGATATCCCTCCCCCGCCCCCTCCTCCGCAGCAAGTCCGTTGAAATAAAGGGCTAGAGGCAGGCAGAAGTTGGTGGGGGTAGGGTTGGGGGGGAGCCCACGCGGGTGCCAACGCCACCAAAAACCCTTCTGGTGTCTTAAGAGATCACGGTGTATCCAAGAGGGGAGGAGGGAAGGTGCGCTCTCTGCAGTCGCCACCTAATTGGATCCTAATCGTTTTCAACGGAATCCCACAAATGTCTTAGAAATAGCATCTCTGAATAAGTAGGAAAAATAAGCTTCGTTCCCCTCTCTTTCTCTTTCTCTCTTTTTTCCTTCTGGCAAAGACGCTCTCTCTCCCCCGCCCCGAGCTCAGCGCGCTGAAGAGCCACCTTATTATTAATCAGAATTTCCATCGTTATCCCTGGCAGGAGCATCGTTCAGTAGGGACCGCAGAAGCATCACAGTGCTGGGGTTGAGATGTGCGTGGGGGTTGTTTTTGTACCATCTCGGAAGAGAAGAGGACGGTACCAAGATCAGAACCCCCTGTGCTGGGTGCAATTAAGGGTGTTTTGTTAGGAGAGAGAGAGGACAAGAAGAGGGTCCTGGGCCACCGGAGGGCCGCATCTCTTTGGAGGAAAAGGAAGAGGGAACCGGGGCGGGACGTTGTTTTTAAGCTGGGGTGGGGAAAGAAGTTCCTATCATTCAGAGAAAAGGTGCAGGAAAGCAGGAGCAACAGGGTACTTGATTGGACACCAAGACAAATCATTTCCTGTAAAGAAGAGGAAGCAGGCAGCAGGGAGGTCTGGAGGCTGGAGTGTGGTGGTGGCCAGGCCAGCTTGGTGGTGGGACAGTCAGCAAGAGAGAGGCAAGGCTCAGGAACACGCAGGACAATGACTCATTTACAAGCGGGTCTCTCTCCTGAGACCCTGGAGAAAGCCCGCCTGGAGCTCAACGAGAATCCAGACACGCTGCACCAGGACATCCAGGAGGTGAGGGACATGGTCATCACTAGGCCGGACATTGGCTTTCTCCGCACAGATGATGCCTTCATCTTACGCTTCTTGCGGGCTAGGAAGTTTCATCACTTTGAGGCCTTCCGCCTCCTGGCCCAATACTTTGAGTACCGGCAGCAGAACCTGGACATGTTCAAAAGCTTCAAGGCCACTGACCCTGGCATCAAACAGGCACTGAAGGATGGTTTCCCTGGGGGCCTGGCCAATCTGGACCACTATGGCAGGAAGATTCTAGTCCTTTTCGCTGCCAACTGGGATCAGAGCAGGTAAGCCCTAAATGCAGTCTTGTGCTGGGTCTTCTTTTACTCTCCCATTTTCCAGAATGTATCTTGAGCAGTGTGACGGTTTTACTGCTTTGATGGTACTGTTTATTTGGCTCTTGAGAAAAAGAGAGACCTGAACTAAGACAAGAGTTTGGTGGCCGCCTTGGGGGGTGGCGGGGGCTTTTATTTTTACAGTTGAAACTCTTACTTCACTAGCACCCTTTTTCTACTGGAGATTTAAGTATATCCTGAACCATATTATTGTGCTGTGTAATCTAAATCATTTGGCTTCTAAATAAAGCTGCTACATTTTTCAGCTCCTGAATAAGTTTACTGTTCTGTGGAGAAATGAGTTTGAGAATAGAGACAACTTTCCCTCTTTCCTCCCTAAAGAAATTCTTGTTGTTTTTTTTTTTTTTTTCCCCTAAAGAAATTCTTAAGCTAGATTCATCATCACCACCCTCCTTCCCCTCCATGACCTCCTCCTCCTTTGCATCTCTCTCTCTCTCTAGCACTGCAAGTTTTTTTTTTTTTAAAGAGCCTGGCATTCAACCAATATCAAGTAGCTTTATTGCTTGGGAACTTTTCTGCTTGGTGATGTGTAGATGAAGGAATAATACGATGTGTGTCACTTCAATAAAAACAAAGAGTTGTCCCTTCTGTTGCTGAGCGTGCTGCCGACACGACACTGAATATGAAGGCTGACTGGCCTGCTTGTTCTATACCTGTCACTAATCTAAAGAAGGTGTTTCCTGTCTGATGTGATTTTTCATCTTTTGGAAGGAAGTGAAAAATGTTCAGATCTGTCAGTTGGTAGACTTTTTTGAGCTCTCTGTCTTTTTAATAGAGAAGAACTAATATTCTTATTTCATCTACATGACAATAGAAAATAACAGACAATGATTTCTACTTTCTCAGTCGGGGGAATTATTTTCTTAGATTGAAAGATATAAGAAATTATAAAAGACTCTTGTGGAAGGTAGTTTCAATTAAGTTCGAAGTTAAATAAATTTCATGAAACTTAAAAATGTTACCAGAACTATGAATCATAGGAAGCCTGTTGTTAAAACGTCAGTGTATTTATAGTTCTGTGAACCGTGATTTTTGATGCGTCTGGTTAGTTTAAATCATCTCTGGAGCAATTTTAAAAGACTTTATAGTTACTGAGAAATCTTATAGATCTTATAGATCTCCAATGGCTTCCCAGAGTCTTGGGATTTTAGAATGCAAATTAATATTTTTAACAGGTGTTTAACTCTTCGATTGGTCTCCTATTCTCTTTAATTTTAGGTTGAGAACTACACTAATTCCTTTTTAGGTAAATAAAAAGATAAATTACTACCTGAAGAATCATAAAGCTAAAACACTCATTGAAGGAGTTAGCTATTGAGGTGAAATGAAGTTCTCTTTCTGTTTGTTACTTTGGTTAATTATAGAGATTTTACTCTACTTTTTATCATGTAGCAAAGTTGAAAGTCTCATGAAATGCCATTCTTTGACCACAATTTCTCTTTAAACAGCTTTTATTTCATCTAAGAAGTACATTGAAGATTTATGCAAACCATTATTGTGTAGATCAAAGTCGAAAAAATTTATTTAAGAAAGAATCTAATATTTCATATGTCAGTTAGGCAGGAACTTAGTTTATTGAGCTACCATGGAGTGGGAGCTGTGGAATGGTATGTTTAAATATGTGTCAGAGTCTGTTAAAGATATCCTTAGGGAGGCTGATAGCCCTTAGAGACATAAATATACATCAGACCTATTTTCCTTTATTTTTGTAAGTGATCTAATATTCACGTTGATTTATAAACCTAATTAAGTTGAAAATCACTTGTAGTTCTCACCTATGTGAGAAGGTGATTATTTAAAGAAACTATGTTTTAGTTGTCTGTCTCATGCTTTCATATAAAGTATAAGTTGCTAGTAATCAAAGTATATCTCCCTAGAAATCTACAATGGGAGGGGACTTATTAATTGATATGTAGAATTATTTCTTTAAATCAACATATGTGACATTAATGTATATGGGACATTAAAATGAAAAGCTATGTCCTGTAAAAATACCTTACAGGATCTATAGACTAATAATTGTGAATTCTATTTCTAAGGTTTAAATGAATAGGTATGATCAAGTATAGTACTTCAAGGTCAAAAGGTATACACGGTATTTCAGTTCAGTTCAGTTCAGTTCAGTCGCTCAGTCGTGTCCGACTCTTTGCGACCCCATGAATCGCAGCACACCAGGCCTCCCTGTTCATTACCATCTCTCGGAGTTCACTCAGACTCACATCCATCGAGTCAGTGATGCCATCCACCCATCTCATCCTCTGTCGTCCCCTTCTCCTCCTGCCCCCAATCCCTCCCAGCATCAGAGTCTTTTCCAATGAGTCAACTCTTCGCATGAGAGCTCGTCTAAAATTCAGTTGAGTTTCCTCCTCCTATATTCTTTAAGAAAAGTTCCCCCTTCCTTCTCCTTGTCTCCTGCCACCCCCATCCCAGATCTAAGTATACATATGGAGCTAGTGGTAAAGAACCTACCTGCCAATGCGGAAGACATAAGAGACATGGGTTCGATCCCTGGGTCAGGAAGATCCCCTGGAGGAAGGCATGGCAATCCACTCCAGTATTGTTGTCTGGAGAATCCCATGGACAGAGGAGCCTGGAGGGCTACATACAAAGGGTCACAGAGAGTTGGACATGACTGACTTAGCAGCAGCAGCACAGTGGATAAACAGGTCATCCTCTTGGTATCTTCTGTGAAGCTTTATCATGGGGACGTGTGCATAAGGACTGTCTCTGCCTTGCTCTGAAACCAGCAGGACAACTGCCTTTCTGACAGTACCAGGTGTCACCAATCCTTTTCCTGCCTTCTACCTGAATCCTCTTCCTTCCTCCACTATATATCTTCAGGGCTTATCTGACCTGACTCCTACAGAAGTTTCTGCCACCTTCCCTAGATGTTACCTTCTGATTGTTCTGTTAGCTGGATATGCCATGTGCCAGATTCTCTTGCTTCCCATCCCTCCCCTGTTCTGTGTGTCAGCTGTTCTCCCCTTCCTGCTCTGATCCCTCCAGCCCAAACAACCTGGGTCCCTGGAGAAGACTGCACATCTCAATATAATTCTAGCTGTCTTCCTTGAGTTGTTCAGTGAGTTGTCTGGCTTTCAGTAACTTAAAAAAAAAATTTTTTTTTAGAAGAAACAAAATAGCATTGTTTTAAAGAAAGAATAGGTGGGACTTGATCAGGGTTACATTGGGAAATTCTAGAAATGAGGTAGAAGAAAATGCACCCTCCCCTTTTATTTCCAACTTCTCAAAGGGGATAAGCAAAATATTCTCTGTGAATTTTGAAAAACATTGTAAAGACCCATGAAATAATTGATCTGTATAACAAAAAGCAAAAACAAAACTAAGCTTTATATTATAACAGCACCTAAGCTAGAGTTAATGTTCAGTAAATGTCTGTTGAGTTGAATTGAATTATGCATTTTTTTAAAAAAAAGTTTTCTAAGTAGGAAGTTATCAGATATATACTTTCTCCTGTATTAAATTTTTAGGACAGTTTTCTGTGCTTCTCAGGAGACTGGAGACAGTAAATACATGTGAGATGGTGACTATAAATAAAATAGTGTTTCTTCCTACTGCAATATAGTGCAGGTCAGTTTCAGGTTATTGCAAATAGCTGGACCATTTCCAAAGCCTTTACAAGAAATATGGAATCGTCGGTAAGATGAAGGTATAATATTTACAGTGTGCCCACCTAATAAAAATAAAAAGATAATCGAAATGCTGAAATGTCAAAATGACTTTCAGTGTGGTCTGTAGTTCTTTTTAAAAAAACATAGAATGGGTTCAGATGATTTATTACATTTATTGAGCAGGCTATCCTTGGAAAAGATTCGCATAATCTTATCTTCTTTCTTTCAAATTGTCCAACAGAATTTCTGAAAGCAAAAGTAGATTCCACAAAATTAAAAGCGATTGAATTAATACCCTGCAGCACGACGATGCAGTAGTCCTCCATGCCTGACATGGTGTCTTGCTTTCCTGGGTGACGGCACCCTGCTTCACGACTCAGCAACACCTTCACATTTCCCACCTGATTTCATCAACAGAATGTGATGATAATGTACCAGGAATCTAGAGCAGATTACACTACCTTAAGAAAGGAAGTTTGGAATGAAAATAGATTGTGCTCTAGACCCTGGAGCATGAGAGCAGGTATCTGAGAGGTTGAAATTCACTGGCATGTAATGATTGGGAATGTTCATGAGTACACTGTGTCACCCAAAACATAATGATAACATATATTCTGATAATTGGCCTGTAATTTGTCTGTTAGCCTGCAAGTGGTATGTCATACTTGTTCTTGTGGTTTAGTTGCTCAATCATGTCTGACTCATTCCAACCCCATGAATTGCAGTGAACCAGGCTTGCCTGTCCTTCACTCTGTCCCTGAGTTTGCTCAAACTTATGTCCATCGAGTTGGTGATGCCATATTTAATCCAGCAGACAACCACTGATTTGGAATCAGATTAACAACCAGTAGAAAACAATTAAATACAGTGAAGTTAATGATTCTAATATAGTGGCAATTCAGAAAGCACTGACCGTCTTGCAGCATGTTTGGCTTATCATAATGGACATTGATTATCACTTTTATAACCAAAAGTATGAAAGGGCTGGACGACTGATTGGTGAGACCATGCTAAGATCCTCTAACCTGTCCTGGAATTTCCCTGAAAAATGTACTATTGTCAGTTTGTTTGTTCCCACAGTATGGCTTTTTCATACAAAAGAAAATATACAAATACAAATGGCCAGCTATTTGAAGCTTTAGTTTGAATTATGATTATATTGTAATTTTTTGGGCTTCCCTGATGTCTCAGACAGTAAAGAATCTGCCTGCAATGCAGGAGACCTGGATTCGATCCCTGCTTTGGGAAGATCCCCTGGAGGAGGGCGTGGCACCCTACTCTAGTATTCTTGCCTGGAGAATCCCCATGGACAGAGGAGCCTGGTGGGCTACAGTCCATGGAGTCCCAAAGAAAATTATGTGGCCAACCTTCAAAATGAACAAAGATTATGATGATGGTAGCTTAAATTTTTTTTAAAAAATAGCTATAGACTATACGCATTTGTTTTATTCTCAGCCACAAAGCTTTACTATTCTGTGAAAGTGCAATAAAATAAAATAACTAGAAATAGATTAAAATAGACAAGAGCAATTAACTAGATAATTACAGAGAAACACTTACTTGGTAATTTGCAAAAAGCAAGCCAAAAAAGAGATTTAATTTTTTGGACTGATTTTTCAAGCCTTCCTGGCTCTGTTTACTAAAGTATTTAAATATTTCTCAATTTTTTGTTTCATAGTAGGGTCAGGATCCCTTAACTTCAAAATTCTAGAGGCACTGCTGTGCTGTATTACAGCTGATTTTAAGATTGTGCTCAGTAACTCAGCTGTGCCTGACTCTTCTGTAAACCCGTGGGCTGTGGCCCACCAGGCTCCTCTGTTCATTGGATACTCCAGGCAGGAGATTTTCCATTTCCTGTTCCGGGGGATCTTCTCAACCCAGGGATTTGAACCCACTACTGCATCTCCTTTATTGGCAAGTGGATTTTTTACCAGTGAGCCACCAGGGGAGCCTGATTTTAAGATTAAGGCAGTCCTAGAAATGGCAGGTATGGATTCCACGAGGCTTCTGTCTCAGCAGAGCTTCTGTATTGCTTCCTTATAGGGATGCTCTTTAAACAAATGTTCTGGGAACTGCAGAATATTTCAAAATAAGCCCTTGGTTCATACCATGAAAAATGAAAGAGAAAAAATATTGTCCTGAGAAATGTTATGAAATACTGGAACAAATCTCTGAACAAAATAGGACAGTCTCTAAAAACTAGGACAATTATGCAGTAATTAGAGAAATAATCCTGAAATAACAGCAATGACCAGGAGTGCCAAACTTCACTAGGACCTTGATTGGGTCTGGCCCAAACCAGGCCATTTTCATGTTTCAAATATGCAACTTTAAACAAAGTTGAAAAGAAGCAATGGACTTGGTGTTACTATAGTGCTCTGAATGGATGCTTCAAAAGAAATCTTTAAAGATATTTTAAAACATGAGCCAACAGTAAATTCACAATTACCCTGATAAATTACTGTATTTCCTCCATTCTGAGAAAAAGATTGAGCTCTTTTACACCACTGAAGGGAGGTATATGTGTGTGTGTGTATATATATATATATATATATATATAATATTAACATAGTTAATATAGTCATTAACGTAGGCAGTGGCACTCTTGATGTGAGGGAAAAGATGTCCTTGTATGTTGGTTGGATCTTTACAACAAGTAAACGAGTGAATAGTACTTAATTCAAACGAGTGTTTTAAAAAGTACACTTTTCCCCAGCATTTGCTGCATACTTATAATTTTAGTAGGTGCTAGGGGCAAAAAAAAAGACACATAACGCATTTGTCGTACCATCAAGGAACTTACAGCCTCTCTGGGAAGAAAAGCATGAAAAGCTAAATGACTATCAGAGAGATAGTGAGTGTTTAATGAGGCTACTGCTCGCTAGTGCTGAAAAGTCTGGGCAGAGGCGGTAGCAGCCTGCTCTATGTTGTGTGGAAAGAATACCACTTGTTTGGGCAATGTAATTCAACCTTTTATTTTTTCATTTTAATTAATTAATGCATTTAAAAACACTTTTATACAGTATGCTATATTGTGGTGTATATCATATTTTATATATATTATATACAATATTTTATATATACATATACACAGACACACATATATATGCATATATTTAATATATATACATATATATTTTATGTGTGTCAGGCACTATTCTAAGCACTTTATAAACATTCATTTATTAAATTTTCTTCATAATCGTATGAGATAGGTCCTGTTAATATCCACATTTTGCAGATAAGGAAACTGAGGCACAGAGCACCTAAGTATTTCAGCCAGAACTGTACAATGAGTAAGTGAATTGGTCAAACTTGTTTTGTGTGTACAGATAGTGAAAACATAAATCTGGGAAAAAAAAAAACAAATATATCCAAAAAAGCAAGCCCTGATAATTAAAAAATCCATCTATGGTTTAGAAAATCTTGGTTAAACATCAGAATGTAGACAATTAGGCACAGAAAGTTAAGTTGGTAGAATAAATATTCTTAAGACAAAGACTGTACTAAGCAGCTAAGTAAGCAGAGTATTCTGCCCTGAGGAAGAGTTGCCTTTCTAATGTTTGTATTTTTTTCCAACACGACTTCATTCTGTTTTATTTCATTTTGGTGGAAGTAGGTGCACATTTTTAAACTTTTTTTTTTTTCCAAAGAAAGACATTTTTCCTCTAGATGTTTCATTTCTAGTTATTTTCTTGTTCTCACTCACCTATGTTTCCATAGCAGTAAAATTCTGGAAAATACTCAGCAAGGCTGAGACAGCTTCATATGCCTAGTGATGATGTGATGATTTTGGATTTCATATTGCCTCCAAGGTTTGTAGAGACTTACCGTCTTCCCATTCTGACTCAAGATGTCTTGATGTTTTCCTTCTGCCAAAGCCCCTTGCTGGGACCAGGCTGGAGCTGCCCTGATACCTGGCCTGGTGCCATGTTGGTATTGACTTTGTGATCCTTCTTCTGATTTACATTATGCCACTGACACATAAAAACATAGAACAGCTATTCATCAGACTCTGTTCTAGGTCTTGGCACCGTAAGGAGTGGAGAGCTCTGTGGTGTCAGAAAGACCTAGCTTCTCATCTCGGCTTCCAGTTTTATAGTGATTTCAGAAAAACTCTAAATTCTCTGAGACCTCCTCTGTGTCTTTATCTTCAAAATAATAGGAACTAAGCCATGCACAGAGACTTTGGGCTTATTTTGAGATTAAGATAATGCTTTTGAAATTGCTTTGGAAATCTTAAATGGTTACACAGATAGAGATATTATTATTACCACTCAGTAATATAAAGCACCTTGATGGATTCATCAACTTTAGCACCAATGATACCCCAAGGCATCAATGAAGGTAATTCTGCTCCTTTGTCTCTCCCTCTAGCACCGTTCTAACACAAGTGTTTTAGACATTAGGAAATGTGGCTTAATGAAAGCTGAGGGTTGGGGGCAGCCTTAATGAAGAATTTAATAATGGCTGATTGATTTAATGACCAAGGCAAGCTGCTTGCTGTTGTGCTGCTCAATGTGATGCCAAGATGCCAATTTTTCATTGTCAGGCTAAAGAAAGGGCTGGAGAGTAGGAAGGAAATGACATGTTTGTGATTTGTGTTGCTCTTTGAACTGATGGTCAGCTCTAGTAGGGGATGAGACCTTGTGAGCCCCAGGAGAGAAGCACAGGCTAGGCAACTCCCCCAAACCTTGCAAGGTCAGAGGCAGGAGAAGAGGTTTCCCCACTCTTGATCACCCAGATAGTAAAAAAAAAAAAAAAGGAAAATTTTTTTTTTTTTTTTTTAATATATTGTAGTAGCTTTGATTTAAGAGCAATGGTTTACATAGTCCCAAGTTGTAAAATTCCTTACTGGTGTCATTATTTCATCATCTCCAAGTCGATTTCGGATGCAGACTTTACCCGATGCTGCCCTGGGAAGCTCAGTTAGGAGTCAAGAGCTCCATTAACATGTTGGTTTATTGTTTATGGCTTTCTTTCAGCATAGAAGGGAAGAATAGCAATGGTGGGTCTACTCTAATTGGGGTGTAAACCTCAAATGAGAGCTTTAGAAATACTTACTGTAGTAACATCTAATTTGTGAAATACAGCAGTTAGAAAATAGTTTTAACAAGGATAATGCAAGTCAGATTCCTAAAGGCAGAAAATTCATAAAATATTCCATTTCTTCAGAAGATATTTTATGGACTTCGGCATGTAATAATGTTCTGCTTAGGAATAACCTGCTGAGCTGCTAATGGTAGTAATGTGACATGTTTGACAACAGAGGACTGGAACATCAAGAGTGGTTTTGACCTGCCCTTTGAATGCCGTTATTAATAGCTAGAGTGTTTTTATATTTCTTCTATTAAATTTATAGTATATAACGTATACTTCTAATAAAAGAAATATAAAAACACCCCAAGCTAACTGCATTCAAAGGGCAGGTCAGAAAAGAATCCACCTGCCAATGCAGTAGATGCAAGAGATGAGGGTTTGATCCCTGAGTTGGGAAGATCCCCTGGAGGAGGAAATGGCAACTCACTCCAATATACTTGCCTGAAAACTGTGAACAGAGGAGCCTGGTGGGCTAAGGTCCATGGGGTCGCAAAGAGTTGGACATGACTACGTGACTGAGTGCATGCGTGCACACACACCCACACACACACACACACACACTAATATAATTTATATAAAGGTCATTTAATTCTCTTTTTGGAAGAAGGTATTAAATTAAAAAAAAAAAACATTGGTTAGATTTACTCTATTGATGATCCTGGGATTTACCTTATTTTATTTCCTTTGGAATAATGATACGCATGTAAGTTTTTCTCTTGATCTGACACAGTTTTGGAAAACCATTCTTAAAATGTGTTATTTAAAATAAATTGCCTCTTATTTTCAGCCCTTACTGGTGTCATCGTTTATTCTTATTATATACAGTGCATCATTCTTTCAAAGCTGATTTCAAATTCAAGTTTTACTTAATGCTATTTGGTATTCTTACAGGAAAATCTAAGAATAATCATAATGGAGGAAGTTCTAAGTTGGATTGTTCTAATTTTTAATTTTTTCAACCGTTATTATTATGAATTTCAAAAATTAAAGTGAGTATTTTTTTAGAGGGGGCGCTAAATTTTAACCAAGCTTCCCTGGTGGCTCAGATGGTAAAGAATCTGCTTGCATTACAGGAGACCCAGGTTTAATCCCTGGGTTGGAAAGATCCCCTGGAGAAGGGAATGGCAACCCATTCCAGTATTCTTGCCTAGAGAATTTCAGGGACAGAGGAACCTGGTGGGCTATAGTCTGTGAGGTTGCATAGAGTCAGACATGACTGAGCAACTAACACTTTTCACTTTAAATTTTAACCAGAAATACAGTCTTCCTGCTCCAGACTTTTCAGTCTGTAAGTTCATAGGGTTCTGGTCACAGTCCTGTGTTAAGCCATTATATAGTATTTGGGGAATGCCATATCCTTGCTACTGCTAAGTCGCTTCAGTCGTGTCTGACTCTGTGCGACCCCATAGACGGAAGCCCACGAGGCTCCCCCGTCCCTGGGATTCTCCAGGCAAGAACACTGGAGTGGGTTGCCATTTCCTTCTCCAATGCATGAAATACATAGCCTGTATACTTTCCAGAAATTTAAAAATAGTCTCTTGATCTTTGCCTATAACAGTAGCAGTAAGCTATCTAAAGATTATCTTTACTTTTAAAGTAAAATTTACAAACAAATATTCTTTAGTTCTGATTACACCCTGCCTAGTGCGCTCTGAGTGTGGTTACACTACAGTGAAAAGCGTGCTATGTGTGCATTCCAACAAACCCTTCTTGAACACCCTGTATACCAAGCATTGCCCACATGCTCTCACCTGAATCATATCTTTGACTTCCCTTCCCATTCCCCCTTCTCTCACCTGGCCACTGCCAGTGAGATGCTGTGAGAGAATCATAGACGCTCTCATTTAAGGAACTCAGCCTCAGAATGATAAATCATTGACTTGTCCAGGGCCACATAGCTAAGGAGGAACAGTGAAGAGATTCTATCTTGAAGTCTTCTGACACCAGGCCCTTTGCTTGATTAATGCTGGGACCCTCAAGAGATTCTATTCCAAACTACTGATATGACAGATGAGGAAATGAGGCCCAGAAAAAGTGAGAAATTGCCTGAGGTTTCACTGTTAATTTTTCCTTCCTTTCTGAACTACTATGCTTTCTCCCTTCTCCTCCAAATGTTTTTAGAAGTAAAACTAGAACTACTTCCTCACATTGCTCATTGTCTCAGACATCTTCCTGGTGAGCCCATCACTTCCACTAAATCCCAATGATTTCAACTCCTAATCCACCACCCTCCCCATTCCACCTCTCCCCTGATATCAGGATGTCTTTCTCTAGCTTTTCCTGGACACCTCCACCTGAATGAGCAAAAAAGTAAACTTGAAAGCAGGGTGCTAACAAAGGAAAATTGTTAACATCTTCTGTAAATGTACTAATTTCTCTTGAAGTGCCGGGATTCCCTCTTAGAACAATTACCTCGTTTTCCTCTCAGCTCTGATCGGATTACCTCCTTCACTTCTGTGAACATGGGACTGATATGCTTTTGGTTCTGGAATTTTCAATTTTGAGCTTTCTCCTGAGTTTGAAATTTACTTTCTCAGATGTTTACTTGATATATCTTCCTGGGTAGACTACCCGTTTCTCAAGTACAATCTATTCTATTCCAAATTCTACATTTTTTGCATTATTGATTTTGATGAAAGATTTTACCATTTGATAAATGGTAAAATCTGAAGTACCATTTACTTTAGATAGCTTACTGGTACTGTCAAAGGCAAGGATCTGAAGCTAGAATCTGTGTGCCATCTTTTACTTTTCCCTCAATCTTAGCCCCCACATCTAATTAAGTATTAAATTTTAACAAGTTTACTTCAAACATACTTCTTAAATTTGGCTTCTTTTCTTCTTACTTTCACTGCCTTTGTTGAGACAATGCCTTAGTGTACAATTAGTGTCTTTGCACTGGAGCTCCGTTTTACAAGAAAGGGAGAGCATTTATTGGATTTTTACAGTGTGTCAGGGACTGTGCTAAGCTGCAAGGTAGAAAAAGATAAAGACTCAACTCCTGAATGTGGGTGGTCTATGTAATAAGAGGCAGATACATTTTCTCTTTTATTTTCATTGATTTTACTGATTTTCCTTTCTTTCTATCCATCCCACCTTTCCTTTTTTCTTTTCTTTTATCTTTATGATATAAACTCAGTCCAAGTAATTAAAATCGGTTGACACTTTCAACCACAGCTGTTTACACATGGTGTTGTTTATTGATGAAACTCCTTCAAATCTCATTCTCAAATTTTCCACATGTGAAGATATGAAACGTCAGTGCTTTTAAAAGCATTCCTGAACTATTTAAAAGTACCATGCCTAGTTTTTATGGAATAGTACATTTGCTGAAAATGAGATTTTGTAAGGTTATAAGGAAGCCTGCAAGGAAAAGGAATGATTATAAAATATGTATAGAATTTTCAAAAGCATTGGAATTTGTTTTGGTAAAATGCATGTTAAGTTCTAATATGTCCCCTGAGTATAGTGAATAAAGTAAACTTCATCTTAGAAGATTTTTAAACAAAATATTTTCCTTAAGCTTTCTGAGGTTTTTTAAAGGGAGTTTTTAGTATGCTAAAGACATTCCATAGTTTCTACAAAGGGTGGTTGTCAGATTTAATGCAGTACTTTCTGTTGCTGATAGGTACACGCTGGTGGATATTTTGCGTGCCATCTTACTTTCTTTAGAAGCCATGATTGAAGATCCTGAGCTTCAGGTGAATGGATTTGTTTTGATCATAGACTGGAGTAACTTCACCTTCAAGCAAGCTTCTAAGCTGACACCAAGCATGCTGCGCTTGGCTATCGAAGGCCTTCAGGTAATGATTTACAGTTTACCATGTTTGGCTTATCTTCAGTAGAGTAACAAGATGTCTTACTTAAATAATAATAATAATTTAAAAACTAGCTTTTAAGCACAAACACTGAAACACTAACACCACAAAGGATCATAGAAGAAAAGCTAGAAGATGTGGGCCTTTCAATGAAGGGAATTTTGTGGTATTTGGCAAAGCCCTCACTGTCTAAACGTTAAGTGGATGATGAGCTGAGATTTTTATCTTGCTCATCAGAACGAAATCTGGATTTTAATTATTAGCTATTTAGGTTTTCGTTTCCCTTTCTTTTTCTGTGTATAGTTGTTAATTAGCTAAATGTTTGCTTCATTATTACATTTAACCTGGTGAATTGGGGGATGATTAGCAATATCTTCATGTGGTCCAACAACTGTTGGAAAGCCAGTCAGTCAATATGTATTTTCACGCCTAAGGTGTGGAATCACTGTTTTGAGTTACTTCTTTAGATTTAATTTGGATTTTTGTTGCTTTTTTTTTTTTTTGTGGAGGGGCCATCATGTGGAATTGACATAGGAATGGTGCATCTTCCAGTGAATGACATTTACCTGGTTGCAGATTATGAAATAGGAAATCAATTATTATTTAATGGCGTGTTATAAATCTAACATTGACAATTTCTTTTTAGCTTTTAGGATGTCCTCCTTCTACTCTCTGCTGTCTGCTACTTTATATATAATATTTATGGAATAAAATTTAAAGTCTTAAAAAGATTTGCAAATTAATTCTTAAGTGATGTTATTCAGTATTTATTCTCAGTGTGTTCAATGTGCATTTTAGAATTTTGTAGCAGTTAAATTTTTGTAACTTTTACCAGTGAAAATATCATAAAATAACTAATTTTATCTTTGTCATTCATTAGGCCAGTATGTTAGTTTTCTTTAAGTCAAATAACTAAAATTATCTAGAGCTCTCAGTTCAGTTCAGTTCAGTTCAGTTGCTCAGTCGTGTCCAACTCTTTGCAACCCCATGGACTGCAGCACACCAGGCCTCCCTGTCCATCACCAACTCCTGGAGTTTACTCAAACTGATGTCCATTGAGTCGGTCATACCATCCAGCCATCTCATCCTCTGTCATCCCCTTCTCCTCCTGCCTTCTTCATGATAATTTCTGACTGTGTCTAAAGGCACCTAAATTGATGGATGATGATCCCCTAAAATAGGATCACTTTTCCAAGCAGCAGGGCATCCTCACCAAATTGAATTCAGATTGGGTTTTGCCTCTGGAGTGAATAAAAAACTGATTTTTTTTTTTTAATATGAATATGTTTTTCCTGATGCAGGCTTCTTGACTTGCTCCTGGTGAGTCAGCCTTGCTGCTACCTTATCTTGAACAGCATTTTCTTTTTAACTGCATAGAGATAGTTAATATGGGTTGGAGAGAGGGCAACACTTGGAAATGTGTATATCAGGTAGAATCAGTCCTAATTCTTTCCTATTGCCAGCAGCATGTAAAGTGTTCTTCACAGAGAAAATTAGTTACCACCAGCATATTGCTTAACACAGAGTGGTAACTTAGCCCTTGATTATTGTGATTCCAGTTTTGCTGGCAAGAGGCATAGGCTAGGCCTTCAGCACATGAAGAACTGGAGAACTCATATTATTTCCAAAAGATTGGAAAAAACCACCTCAAGGATAGGCCTGCTGCTGCTGCTGCTAAGTCGCTTCAGTCGTGTCTGACTCTGTGTGACCCCATAGACGGCAGCCCACCAGGCTCCCCCGTCCCTGGGATTCTCCAGGCAAGAACACTGGAGTGGGTTGCCATTTCCTTCTTCAAGGATAGGCCTCATAGCTTGCTATTTACTAATTTACACACTTTACAGAGTCATTTAATAGTAATAAGTCATCACTGGAGAAAAAAACATGCTTGGGAGCTTGTACATATTTGGGAGCTTCCCATGACTCATGGCCCCATTAGGACTTTTTAAGTGCTGAGAGTCAGCACAGCAAGAGCTACAGTCAGAGTCAACGTCTGTGCTTGTATTAGAGAGGCAAATGGTCCCTCTCCCTGCAGGGACCTCTACCGAACTTCCTTGTCTCTATCCACCATCACTCTCCCAATTCCCTTTCCTTGCTACCGGGACCCAGACTGCGTAAGCAGGCTTGATTCCTGCTGGTTGCTGATTGGGAAGCCACTTAAAAGAAGGGAACTCCTCCTGGGAATAAATTTGACATGTTACTACTTTTAAACTCAGTTTTTCCTTGGTTCAGCTTAATTTTTTTTAATTTAATCTTTTTTTTTTTTTGGCTGCTCCGGGTCTTTATTGCTCTATGCGGGCTTTCACTAGTTGTGGTGAGCCGGGGGCTATTCTTCATTGTGGTAGCTTCTCCTCAGATTGATTTTAAATGCTCCATATCTATATCTGTGTCTGTGTCTATATTGGTATCTGTAAACAGTGGTGATTCTGAACAGGAATGTAAGATGTGCTAAAAATGTTCCATTGTGACAAGTGTGCTTCATACTCAGTTTTACATACAAAAATAACATTTTCTGACTTTTCTAATTAAGATTGTTTTATTTTACATTTACTATGTTAGAAATACTATTGTATAATGAGACATGTTTCATGCAGAGCTTGAATAAACTTCTTTTGAGATTAACATCAGATCATAAAATATTTGAAGTAAAGATACATATACACAATTTTTGATTGTTAAACACAATTATCACTGTCACTAAGATCATCACCCACACTACAATAATAAACTCCTTCCAATTAACTCAATTGAAGAAATTAAGAGGTAAAAATATTTTTAATAACTCAGTGATCATTTATATCATGCTATCATCTTGCTATAATATTGTTACTTTTACTTGTTGTTGTTTAGTTGCTAAGTCATGTACAACTCTTTTGTGACCCGCATGGACTGTAGCCCACCAGGCTCCTCTGTTCATGGGGTTCCCAGGCAAGAATACTGGAGTGAGTTGCCATTTTCTTCTCCAGGGGAACTTCCTGACACAGGGATCAAACATCTCCTGCATTGCAGGTGGGACCACCTGGGAAGCCTACTTTATCAAGGATAAAATATATCCTAGAGAATTGAACCCAAAGTAAGAAAACCTACCAGTGGGTCTAATGCCAGGGAGGAAACTTGTTTTAATGATATATATTATTAATGAGATGTTACTATGTTTTGAAGAGGGCTTATCTCTCATCCTTTTGAGGGGACTATGTAACCTGTCCACCCTCACCAATCCCGTTTTTTCTCAAGTATTTTGAGTGACTCAACTGGAGATAGCACCTTATACTTTGGATAAAATATATAGGCTATTGCTATAATATCCACCCCTGTTCACAGTACAAGGCCAATAGGGAGAAAGAATGGGCTATAGAGGTAGACAGACCTGGATTTGTATGGCAGCCCTGCCACATATCAAATATGTGAGCAAATTACTTAACTTGTTTGGATGTCAGTCTATTCATTTATACCAATTTTAAAGTATTAAATTAGAAGTGATACATCTTGTACCTAGCAGGTGATATTAATGATCAAAATAATTGATGTGGATAAGCTCATTTTTCAAGTGGCATTTCTTTCTGGATGTGTGCTGATTTTCTTACAATTCAGTGACTACCTTGAGTGTGAAGACTTAAAGATGATTGACTTTGGGAATCTGAAAAATATCATACTTTGTCTTAAATGCTCAGGTTATAGATGCTCAGATTACATTTTTAAAAAATCGCTTCACTTTGTGCTTAAATAGCATCTAGATATTTTCATAGTAGGTGCCAAATAGTATATTTTTTCTTGTTGACAGCCAGGCAAAAAATGAGGTTTTTTTTCACCTGGTAAAAATTAATCTTTGTTTCTTTAGCCAGAAACTCCAAGCACAGTTGGAATGGTGGTGATTGTAGAGATAGTTTTGGCCTTAAGGGATAAGCAAGAGTTTGCTAAGTGGATAAGGGCAGAAGCACAGTGTGGACAAGGAAACTTTAGGGAGGCAATTTGAACAAATATATAGCTATTCAAAAAAGGGCTTACCTCATGGCTCAGCTATAAAGAATTCTGCTAATGCAGGAGACACAGGTTTGATCCTTGGGTCAGGATGATTTCTTGGACAAAGAAACGGCAACCCACTCCAGTATTCTTGCCTGGCGAATCCCATGGACAGAGGAGCCTGGTGGGGTACAAGCCATGGGGGTCTGCAAAAGAATCAAACATGACTTAGCAACTAAACAACAGCAACAGCTGTTATAAAGGATTGAAAGTATGTGGTAAGTCTGATTTGATGTGGCTGGAGTGAGAAATGAAACGAGTGATCAGAGATGATCTGGGAAAGACAGCCTGAGACCTGGCTCTTTGGACTGGAGGAAGGCATGCTTTGTAGTTTGACCTGTGTTCTCCAGACATGGGGATGTTCGGGATAGAAAAGTGACCTGGTCATCCCTCTGTTTTGGAAAGATCTGGCGAGTAGAAGAAATGACCGGGATCAAAGAAGGAAGGGTTAGATATAGAGAACCCCCAAACTTCCCTAGAAGTAGTTATACTGGTCCCTTTTTATAGGACAGATAATGAAACTTCAGGGAGTTTAAGACACTTAAATTTTCTCAACAGATATCAAGGCTTGAGTGCAGCTTGTCTGGATTCCAAAGAATGAATATCTTCCATGAATCTTGTTGTTCCTGTTGTTTAAACATAAAATTATATAACTTTCCATTTACAGTTATTATAAAACATTGCACATATTCCTTGTTTTGTAGAATACATCCTTGAGCTTCTTTTACATCCAATAGGTTGTGCCTCCCATTCCTTGTTGATGCTTCTGTTGTTTCCAAGACTGCGCCTAAGAAAATGTGGGTCAGCTCAGGTTAGGGTAACTTCCCTCCCCATGCCAAAAACCCTCACATTTTCGTACAGGTGAAATTGCTTTATCGGGATAGTACAGTACTAAAATAGTCACAAATGGCTGACCTTGCACTTTTGTGAAACCAAGTGGCAGAACTATTTTCTTCTTCCCAGTGAGTGGTCTCCTTGAGTGACTACAAGCCTCCCAGTTTCCTGTGATGAAGGACAAGGGCAAGGCACTTTTCTGATAGCCAAAGAAAACTTTTATCCTCACAACCACAAATTGGTAAGCCACTCATTATATTGATCCAAGGCAATTCTGTAGGCTTTCTTTCTGCAGATTCTTCAAACATTTTTTTTCAAATGAAAGGCATAAAGCATTTTTTTTTTACCAGTGCAGTGCTCCTTGATAGACAAGAGGCAGCATCAGATATTTTTTGTGGAAGTAAAGAATTCAGGCTTTTTTTTCTTTTTGAAAGAAACGAGGAAGAGAAAATTGTCTGCACCTTACATGAAATTAATTGATTAAGGTAGTCATAGTAACAAGAAGCATGTTAGAACAATCAATAGAAGATTAAGTGGATGTGACTTGTTGACTCTAAGATATCTGCCTGGGAGGCCAATTAAAACATGAAATGTTTGGAAATACCTGGAACAGCTGAAATTGAACTTATAATGAAGTGATATGCTTTTAATATTTTTTGGTTGCTATTGCTCTGTTTTAATTTTTTTCTTATAAAATATTATAATTCTTAAAACTCTTTGGTAATGAAAGGCTCAGACTCTCTTGTGAATCCTGAATCTGTTTTTCGTGATTTTTAAAAAACATATCCTGACTCTGCTGTTTGTTGCCTTTTTGGATGCATTTATCTGCTATTCCCCCTTAGCTCTGTCCTGCTGAGGCTCTGTGCTTTTGCTTTCACAATTTCACAGGAATCCCCAAACTCCATCTGCTAAAAAGTACATAATGTAGTCAGGACGTGGCTTGCTGGCAAGGGGTTTGGCTGTAACAAGGAATTGAATAGCTCTTTGAATTGCTACATAAGACTCAGATGTAGGGCTGTCACAAAGTGCCTAAATCAGTGCCAAATTTTGTAAGAACCCTTAGTAAATAGGACTTGTGAAAGAATAAAGAATATGTAATCAATTCACAGTACTTAGTGCTGGCCCTTTCTTTTGACTCAAGGGTCCAGTGTTACTAACAGCCACCAATCTGCTAGCTCTGAGAGCTCTGGTCATTCATGTAGAAGGCTGAAAGTGCTGCCACTACAAATTCTGGCTCTAACTGTTTGGAAGCCCATTCCTACTTAGGGGATCTTGCCAAAAGCAGAGGCCATGCTAATGACTTGGAATATCCCTATCCAAGGCCAGCGGGTGAAGAGCTCCATTAACTTCAGTCTTGTATTAGATTATTTAGTCTTCCCGATCTTACCCACAATTCTCACTAGCTTTGAAAGTGTACGTGTATATGTGTGTGTGTGTGTGTGTGTCTGTATGTAGGACGGTTATGAGAGAATATTAAAAAGGATCTCACTTTACTCAGTGAGATCTTGAGTAAATTAGGCTTTCATAATAAAACAAAAGGCCTCTGCTTTGCAACTGTTTTTTGCAATGGTTGTTAACCTGCCAATAGTTTTCATGCTTATTAACTTTGGACAATAGCAGAAACCTCTTGCATGCAAGCTACCTTGTAAATTTAAGGCAACATGATGGTGCATTGATGGGAGAGGTCTGAAACAATAGCTATCTTTTTGAAAATGAACACACGGCCTCATGAACTGTATTCATTCAGACAGCCTGGAGGCGGGAGCATTTATTTCCACATTTTGTATGCACAGGCAGAACCATATTGAGAAACAGTGACAAGGGCAGTGTATAAAAAAAGTGACATTTTGTGCATCACATGCTTCGCTGTCTGAGCTAAGTGTGCTTCCTTTCAGTTGTTTCTTAACCTAAAACCAAATAAGTGAAAACTCTAAAGTTACTCTATTTCATGGTGTGATAATGTGGTTTGGTTGAGAGGTTTAGTCCCCAGAAGTAGAATGTTGAAATCTTTTTAAAAGCTGACCATAGGCTTGTAAAAGCTATATATAATATTTAGTTCAGCAAGGAGGCTAAGGATTATATAATCTTTGCTAACAGGCTAAGTTAATTCTATATACATATATACACATACACACATCACATTTATGTGCCTATATACATGTGTATCTGCATATATATCACAATTTTTTCCTTGCATTAAAACTGCTGTTTTTTTTTTTTATATTAGCAGTTAAATCTATTTAAAATGTCTAGTTATAGGAAGTAGCTGTCAACCTTGACAAAAGAAGAGATGAGTGCTCTAGATTTACTTAACATACACTTACTGAATTGAAGTAGAGAATATCAATAAGTATCAATAAAACTTAATACCTCTACACTTTCAGCCACTGAAAAGGAGACTGCTGCTGCTGCTGCTGCTAAGTCGCTTCAGTCGTGTCCGACTCTGTGCGACCCCACAATGGCAGCCCATTGGGCTCCGCCATCCCTGGGATTCTCCAGGCAAGAACACTGGAGTGGGTTGCCATTTCCTTCTCCAATGCGTGAAAGTGAAAAGTGAAAGTCAAGTCGCTCAGTCGTGTCTGACTCAGCGACCCCATGGACTGCAGCCCACCAGGCTCCTCCGTCCATGGGAGTTTCCAGGCAAGAGTACTGGAGTGGGATGCCATTGCCGTCTCCGGAAAAGGAGACTAGTTACCTTTTTTTTTTTTTTCAAATAGTCAAATAGTTTAAGCAACAAAAGGGAAGGAAGCAAATAATCTTTCTGTTTGAGTCACTGAGATAATGATAAATGGATAGAAAGTAATTATCTAGAAAGAAAAACTGAACAAGTCATATGAGTTATTCTGCATTTCATTTTATTGGCTGTGTTTAGACAAGTCCTAACTGGAGAACAAAGAAGATGAGTAACTGCAAGTTCTTTCTTATTCTTTTTATTAGCAATGTAAATGTATCTTGATATATTCTTCTCTCCCAGTAGAACTACATTTTTTTTCACTCTCTTCAAAACAAAGTGGCAAAATGTGAATGTTCATGTATCTTCAAAAAAAATAGTTTAGCTGCAACCTTAAAAAAGAAAGAAATACTGCCATTTGCAACAATATGGATGAACCTTGAGGACATCATGCTAAGTGAAGTAAGCCAGGCACAGAAAGACAAGGACTACATGATCTCATTTATATGTGGGATCTAAAAAGGCAAATTCATAGTTAACAGGGAGGAGAATGGTGGTTACCAGGGGCTAGGAGGTAGGGGGAATAAGAAGATGCTGGTCAAAGGTACAACATTTCAGTTATAAGATAAATAAATCCCAGAGACCTAATGGTAGCATGGGGACTATAATTAATAATAAAGTGTTTTATACTTGAAATTTGCTAAGAGATTAGATTTCAACTGTTTTTTATCATGCATACATAAAAGGTTATTATGTGAGGTGACTGATTTGTTAGTTAGCCTGTTTGTGACATACCACATCATGCCGTGTGCTTTAAATATATTCAATTTTTGTCAATCATCTTAGTAAAACTGAAAAAAAAAAAATTGGTTTAAGACCCATGTGCCATCAGATTTCCTACAGATGTTAATAAAGTTGACATGCTTATCTCTCAAATGCTTAGTCATTTCCCCTTCATAAATGTAACCTCCTGGATTCTAAATCAAAACCTTTAAAAATCACAAATTAAGGTATCATTTTTGTTTTCTTAGGTTTTAAAATTCTAGTACCATGTTGCCAGAATTTGGGAGGTGAGCAGTTCTTCTGTTCCATCCATGAATAGCAGTCTTATTATATTATCAAGATTGATCTGGAAATTAAAATACTCTTTATTCTTCATATCAGGGCTTCCCTGAGAGCTCAGTTGGTAAAGAATCTGCCCACAATGTGGGAGACCTGGGTTCGATCCCTGGGTTGGGAAGATCCCCTGGAGAAGGAAAAGGCTACCCACTCTAGTATTCTGGCCTGGAGAATGCCATGGGCTGTATAGTCCATGGGATCTCAAAGAGTGGGACACGACTGAGTGACTTTCACTTTATTCTTCATTATAACCATTCTGAGGATTTGTTTTTAATGGTCTTAATTTTCTTCAGTTTCTGCAATTGGAGAGGTCACAATAAACTCATAAGAGGAATGCCTCCTTGTGTTTATCCTGGGCTAATATTTCATGCACAGTGAATTATAGTGTGTTTTTATGACTTCAAGTCAGCAGCAAGGCTTCAGTCATTGGAATTTTAAGATGTAGGTGACTGTGAGGTAATTACAAAAGGTAGTAATAGCTGCTATAACACACAAAAATGTGTGCATTGGCTTAGCCATCTCATGGTGAAGTCAAATAGAGTCTTTGATCTATGTATGTTGCTTTTCCTGCTGAGTCAGTAACCCATGTTCCTTCCACCTTGTTACCCCGCCGTTTTCTGTGTGGTTTCCCAGGTCACTTCGTTCAGTTACATTACATTTCCCTATAAGGTGAAAAAGCATGGAGAAACACATATGATAACATTACTATGGGCCAAAGCTGAAAACAGTATACACTGCTTTATTTGAATTCTATTGGCTAGAAAACTTGGTCAAGTCGACATGCATAACTCTAAAGGAGGTGAAGAAATGTAGCTTGTGATCCTCCTCAGAAGAGGGATGGTGGACACCTTGTTGCAAGGCTGGCTCCCTGAAATGGCTCTGATGCCTCTTCTATCAGCTCTTGATAGCATGTTTGCTTATGTCCTCTGAAAAGAAGAAGTGATAACTAGTGTTTCAAGAAAGTTTAATTCCAACATTCAAGCTCAAAGGAGTAAATGCAGTTTTCCTCCAATTCATTCTGTGCACTTATTGGAATCTCTGTACCCAGCTAGCTTTGCCTAGGTAGGGGTGCTGGCAATTTCTGTGTACCTGGATCACTTAGCTGTATCCCTGTTACAAAGGTAGCACGGGTGTGATTCAATCAGTTCAGTGCCCCTAAGATCCTGATTTTAAAAGGAGAAGAAAAGCCAAACTCCTAAGATCCTGATTTTAAAAGGAGAAAAAAGGCAAATCATTCCTCCAGGGTCTCAAGACTGCATGTAAGACGACTATAGTGATACTTTTATTGTTTTACCTTGGAAGTTAGAAAGCCTCTGAATTGGGGATTTAATTTTCATAAAGTGAAAACATGGTTTTTTAAATAACTTGAGATTGCCTATTTTGAGAAACTCTGTGAAAAGACTATTAGCTGTTGAAACACTGATAAGATTTCACTATAAAGTCTTATTATGTAGACTTAAAAACTAAAATCAGTGTCAGACTTTAAGATGTAGAGTCCACCAACTTTCACCATTTTGTCAATATCTATCAAATGCTTTAAAAACCAGTTGAAGTTTTACTTATTGTTGAGTCATCTAGTCAAAACATGCAAAAACGTCAACATAATTTTAGTACATAAATTAACAAAGTAAAATTATATTATCAGTACGTAGTTTTTCAATTGTATTGTATACTATTAATATAAAGAATCCACTTTCCTCTTGAAGGTATTGTAGTAGCTCTTTATTTCCTGTTATGATTTTTTTTCCTCTTGTTTATTAAGTCTATATTAAGCTGTCATTCTAGAAAATTTGAAAATTTCACTTGTAGTCATTGTTTTTTAGATTTCCTTTCCTCAAGTCCTTAAATTCTTAGTTCTCCACCCCCTCCCCCCTTTTTTTTTCTCCTGTAAGAGTACAGGGGAGGTAAAGTTGCAGAACATATGCATTCTCTAAAGTGTTTTTATTTTCACATTGGTTGATAGTTTTGTCTAGACATAGAAGTATAGACTCAAAATAATTTCCCTCAGTACTTTGAAATCATTATTTTATTGTTGTTAGGCATCCATTATTTCTGACAAGAAGCCTGAATTCAGACTTTTTTTTTTTTTTTTCTACTTTGTAGCTTCCTGTATTTTGTCTGTAAAGATTTTAGGATCTTTTTTCATCTTTGTCATTTACAAGAATGTGTCTGGGAGCAGATCTTTTTATGTGTCTACCAGACCTTAATGAATCCTTCACTTAAAAAAAGAAACATTTTTTGTGATTCTTTCCTTTCAATTTTTCTCTGATCCCTTTCTGGTATTCCTATTGTATGGACATTGTATCTGTGAACTTAATCCTCTGTGTACCGTAATGTTCCTGGATCACATGTTTTTAAATTAAACTATCCCATTTTTATTTTGAAATTAATTTAGATTCACATGCAGTTGTAAGAAACAGTACAGAGAAGTCTCAGATATGTTCTCCTCAGTGGTACCATCTTGAAAAAAAGTTGTGTAATCTCACAACCAGGATAATATAATAGGGATGAGAGTCTTGGCCTCCCACTCTGTCTTTTCTTACATGACACTGTTGGGGGCTGGGATACTTCATCACAGCTTGGTGAGGGTGCTCTCATCCTTTGCTTGTGTGGGTGGGAGTGAAGTCACATTTTTTTTTTTTTTTTTTTGTCTCCTCTAGTGTTTGGCTGGAGTAGACTAGTTATCGCCTAAAACTTTTATGCATTGCTACGAGGCAACTTTCCTGGTTCTCTGTCCAGTGACAGTAAACTTCCGACCCAGGGATCGAACCCAGGTCTCCCACATTGGAGGCAGACGCTTTAACCTCTGGGCTTCCCTGGTGGCTCAGAGGTTAAAGCGTCTGCCTCCAATGTGGGAGACCTGGGTTCAATCCCTGGGTCGGAAAGATCCCCTGGAGAAGGAAATGGCAATCCACTCCAGTATTCTTGCCTGGAGAATCCCATGGACGGAGAAGCCTAGTAGGTTACAGTCCTCGGGGTCGCAAAGAGTCGGACACGACTGAGCGAGTTCACCTTCACGAGGCAACTTTCCTGGTTCTCTGTCCGATGACAGTAAACTTTAGTTAGGGCTTTTTTTTTGGTCTGTGCCCGTTGTAGTTTCCAGTGGCCAATTTCCTGAACTATAAGTCTGGGATAAAACCCACTCCAATATTGTTGCCTGGAAAATCCTGTGGACAGAGGATGCTAGAGGGCGGGCTACAGCCCACAGGGTCACAAAGAGTTGGACACAACTGAATGACTAACACTACTCCTACTACATGAAGCAAATTCAAACCCAGGGCATTTGCTAGCATTTCCTTCTTTGGATCCCAAAGTCTCCAGCTGGTCTGCCTCCTTCTCTACACCATTTATAGTCCTCTTATATTTGTTTGGATAGCAAGGAGATCCAACCAGTCCATCCTAAAGGAAATCAGTCCTGAATATTCATTGGAAGGACTGATGCTGAAGCGGAAACTCCAATACCTTGGCCACCTGATGGAAGAACTGACTCATTTGAAAAGACCCTGGTGCTGGGAAAGATTGAAGGCGGGAGGAGAAGGGGATGGCAGAGGATGAGATGGTTGGATGGCATCACCGACTCAATGGGCATGAGTTTGAGTAAACTCCGGGAGTTGGTGATGGACAGGGAAGCCTGGCGTGCTGCGTGCGGTTCATGGGGTTACAAAGAGTTAGACACAACTGAGCGACTGAACTGAACTATGTTTGTCTTATGTATAGTGCCCAGGCTTTATGGTCATACTTAATGAGAAGAATAGGGGAAAAAATAATTACTTCATCTTTCTTAAAGTGGAAGCCATAAACATGTATTTTCCACCTTTCAAAATTTAATCCAATATCTGATTTAATAAAGTTACTTTGCCTTATTTAGTTTTTGATGCTGTTGTAAATTTATTATAGTTTGTAATATTTAGTGTCATTTAAGTTTGTGGGGGAAGGTAAGGAAATTGTGCTTATTCAGTCTGCCTTATTGACTTGGAAGCTCCTTAACTCCTTAAAATCAACCATTTTATAGTTTATGATCATGAGATGATAGAAATGAAGGTCACAAGTCATCATTTTTATCTATAGACGAGGATCTAAGGGATAGATTATTGTTATTCTATGTAGTTATAGCTTGTATTATGTTCTTTAAATTTCTGGAATGAAATATGGAGTAAGTTTATTTCCCCTCCCCCCAAAATTCCAAGAGATATACCCACGGTTCTTTGCTAATCATTATAGAACTAAGACTCTAAAGCTTAGAAAGCCAGATTTATTTGTAACTAAGACTCCAAAACTTAGAAAACCAGGCTTATTTGCAAGTAAGAAGTAATTTAGAGCTTCCTTGTAGCTCATATGGTAAAGAATCTGCCTGCAAGGCAGGAGACCTGGGTCAGAAAGATCCCCTGGAGAAAGAAATGGCAATCCACTCCAGTATTCTTGACTGGAGAATCCCCTGGACAGAGTAGCCTGGCAGGCTACAGTCCATGGGGTCACAAAGAGTTGGACATGACTGAGCGACTAACCAACACAACAAAGAAGTAATTCAGGCTGATAGGCAGTTTTATCACTTGGCTTTAAAAGAAGGCCTCAAAGAAATGCTACCAGTCAACCCATTATCTCTCCTAAAGTGGCTGAGAAAAGAACATTCTGCCCCACATAGGACAGTGCCGGGTTACTACAGAACTGGTAAGCAACCTACATTTAGTGATATTTGAGGCTTGCTGTCTCAATAGGAAGTAGATAATCAGCATCAGAGTGGGTTACAACTATATGCTAAACTTAGAGATGTAATTTAGTCAGTGAAAGGAGAGTAAAAGCACTCTGCTGTAAATCATAACAGGCTGTTTGCTAGCTTCGTAAGTATTTGGATCTGGAACATGCATTAAGTCAAAGAAGAGCTAATGTGACTTCAGGGTTGCACAGTGTTAGTTGCTCAGTTGTGTGGGACTGTCAACGATCCCATGGACCGTAGCCCACCAGGGTCTTCTATCCATGGCATTCTCCAGGCAAGAATACTGGAGTGGGTTGCCATTCTCTTCTCCAGGGGATCTTCCTGACCCATGAATCAAACCCTGGGTTTTGATTCCTGCATTGCCGGCAGATTCTTTACCAGCTGAGCCTCCAGGAAAGCCCATGCTGCTGCTGTTGCTATGTCACTTCAATCATGTCTGACTCTGTGCGACCCCATAGATGGCAGCCCACCAGGCTCCCCTGTCCCTGGGATTCTCCAGGCAAGAACACTGGAGTGGGTTGCCATTTCCTTCTCCAAGGCATGAAAGTGAAAAATGAAAGTGAAATCGCTCAGTTGTGTCCGATTCTTAGCGACCACATGGACTGCAGCCCACCAGGCTCCTCCATCCATGGGGTTTTCCAGGCAAGAGTACTGGAGTGGGGTGCCATTGCCTTCTCCGCCAGGAAAGCCCATAGAAACCCTCAAAGGAGGCTTAGGCTGAATTGAGCAGCACCACGGAGAGCTCCTTGAATTCCAGTGCTGTGGTTTATCTTTTCCACTTGGCAGTTCTGTTTTTTCTCTGGCCATCACTGCCTCTAAAGGGCTTCCCTGGTGGCTCAGATAGTAAAGAATCTTCCTGCCGATACAGAAGACCTGGGTTTGATCCCTGGATCAGGAATATTCTCTGGAGAAGGAAATGGCAACCCACTCCAGTATTCTTGCCTGGAGAATTCCATGGACAGGGAAACCTGGCAGGCTACAGTCCATGGGGTTGCAAAAAGTTGGACATGACTGAGTGACTAACACACACACACACACACACACACACACACACACACACACATGCAAAGCCCCTAAAGTAAGCCTTCTACCTCTTAGAATAGGTCACAGTCCTCACAGAACTAGAGATTTCCTTCATTATTCCTTAGTCTCATGGTTTCAATGATTCAGTGTTTGAGTCACAGCTACATTTTTCATATGGCCCAAGGTTTTGCTTTTAAGTCTTCTTTTCCATTATTATTTAGCTCCTATCTTTTGGGGATTGTTTACTGGAAACTCATGTACTGGCATTGGAATTAGAACTATCTCCTCTCTTTGCTTTATTCTTGAAATCTTCCCATAAGTTATTTATATTCTAATTTTAAAAACACAAGACTTTCCAAAGTTGGATATAGGGTAAGAGAAATGACACAGTGATATGTGTTTCATCATAAGGCCACGTAAGGAAGAAAGAGATTGTCTTCTTTCACCCAAGAAAATTGCTAGGGAAGTGGTGGTTTGATTATATACTTTCTTCATAAAGAATCATTTGGACAAAAATTATATAGGATATAGTTGAAAATAAAATTGTCTCTCTTCCTGACAAGTGCTAGAATAGGTCATACTTTAGAATCAAGTATTCCTGAGTTTAAATCTTGCCATGGTCACATCCAGATTTCAATTTTAGATAGACTGCTTAACTGATCCTAGGCTTTGTTATCACATATAAAATTGGAATTGATACGTTCCATCTGGTGTTATTGTGAGAATTGAATAAGGTAACATATATGAAAGAGATTGGCATGATATCTAGTTAGAGAAGTCACTTGGTTACAGTCAGTCCTGCCCATGCACTTTCCCCCTACCCTGTACCGGAGAAGATAGTTTAAGTAAACTATGTAATAAGATGATTACATATTTAGAACAAAATATGGTTGTTTTGTAATGTAATTAGTCTAATTTGGCAGATCGTAACAAAACTCACCAACTAAAGTTAGGTGGGAAGAAACTCTTCCCCCACCTGGATATTTAACAAATGATCCACCTTTTAAGAAATTAAGTGGATAATTTTCTGTTAGAAATTTACAGTCCCTGCCTTTTTTCTTCTAAGTTGTAACATAATGGGTGCGTGCTGCGTGCTGAGTCGCTTCAGTCATGTCCAATTCTATGCTACCCTATGGACTGCAGCCTGCCAGACTCCTTCTGTCCATGGGATTCTCCAGGCAAGAATACTGGAGTGCGTTGCCATGGTCAAACTTTAGAATAGTCGAAGATCCTCCAGAGGATCTTCCTGACCCAGGGATCGAACCTGTGCCTTTTAACATCTACCTGCATTGGCAGGTAGCTTCTTTACCACTAGTGCCACCTGGGATGCTCTGATAATGGATAAATGTGATTATAATAAGTGTAATAAGTATTGTGTTTTATAACATGTAGAACTCGTTGGTTTGTTCTTAGGATGTAAGACAGGATTTTTCACTCTTGGGAATATCACAAATATTTTCTGTTGAAATAATTAAGAGATTTATATTTATATGATTATTAATATTTATATGATTATTATACATATCTCTCCTCACTTAACTAGATGAGGAGTTCCTCAATGATAAGAACAACATTTAGTTCAGCTAAATAACTCACCAACTGTCCGGCAAGGAGGATTATGTCTCTGGTTCTGGGTGGACTAAAGGTGTGTTAAAGACTCGCATTTCTTAAAACTTTTCACCTGTGGTGAAATAGGATGGGATACTCTTAGAAGAGTATGTACTGGAGAGTGCAGTAGCTAGAACATTTGAGAGCTTCGGGGGAATTACTAATCAAAAGGACTGTGGTAAAGCAAGCTGGTACATTAAAGAAAGTCAGTAAAAGGATTGTCTGAGCAATGGGGATGACTGGATTCAGAAATACTACTGGGCAGTTGATGGCATTTACACACCAGAAGTATGTTGGGTGCAATTATTATAATGAGGAGCAAGGTTGGAATGACAGTCTTAAGGGCCTGGCCCCTAGGGAGCAATCAGTTCGGTACAGTTCAGTTGCTCAGTTGTGTGTGACTCTTTGTGACCCCATGGACTGCAGCATGCCAGGCTTCTCTGTCCATCACCAGCTCCTGGAGCTTGCTCAGACTCATGTCCATTGAGTTGGTGATGCCATCCAACCATCTCATCCAACCATAGGGAGCTATGGATATGATTATTAAACATGGTGTTCCTATAGAAAAGAAAGATGGGAAGACAATAAGTTTTGCTTAAAATATTCAACCAAAGAATAGAGAGAGAGAGAGAGAGAGAGAAGGAATGAAGGCAGCTATCTGAATATAAAGTTAGAATAACATGCCTAGTTTCCTGACCTGAGACAGTTTTCAAACTCAGAATCCATGCACTAAGGGAGAATATAGATCCTCATGAAGAAGGACTCTGCAACCCTAAGTTGTTTCTATAATGGATGATCTTTCAACTGTGAGGAGTAATGGTTACAAAGAATTTATGGTAATATGGGCAATGGGATTATTAATAATCTTAAGTGCACATGATAGAAACAAATGTAAAATAGGATCATGTTTACATTAATGATATGTTAAAGAGAAAAAGAAAATGCTTTGGAATCTAAGCAATGATTATACAGGAGTGCTAAGACTGGTGAAATTTTTTTTTCCTATTTTCTGCATTTTATACATTTTATCATTAAGAACATTGCATTTTTATCATAAAACATTTATTTCAAGCAGTCATCATATACAGTAAAAAATAAAGGAAATTAACAAATAAGTATACAATGTGCTATGTTTAAAAGATTAGCTTCTATTTTAAAGTGATATTGATATAGTCTGATGAGAAAATTAATAGAATCAGCAGCTGCAGCTGCTCATCTTAAGAAAATTATGCAGTGCTAACACATATAATTGTGATGGGTCACATTTGGGGAACACAAAGGAAATTTACAACAAGACCTAGGAAAACAGTCAGTGAAAATGTAAATATGTTTTGGAGTTAAAGATCAGACATGCTTATAAAAGCATGTTTTATGAAGCTACTGGACCTATATATAACCCCAAATATTATGCTAATGTATCTGTATGTACTAACCAGTTTTTAGTAGGAGAAAAGGAAGTGGAATTGTTAAATAGCCATTAATAAGCCCTATTTAAAAGCACTTTAAGCGAATCTGAGTATGATAACCATGGATGAGTTAAGTAAAAGACAAAAAATGGACATAAATTATACCTTATAAAGATAACCATGGGACTTCCCTTGTGGTCCAGTGATAAAGACCATCTTCCCGTGCACGGGGTGGGGTGCAGGTTTGATCCCTGGTGGTCAGGGAGCTAGGATTCCACATGCCTCTCAGCCCAAATTCCAAACATAAAACAGAAGCAGTGTTGCAACAAATTCGACAAAGGCTTAAAAAAATAAAGACAATCATGCTTTTAAATAGTACATCTTATTTCTGTCAGTCAGTCATATTCTTATATTATTAAAGTTAATTCTGTTAGTGGCAAAATAAAATTTGCAGGCAGAAATTGTTTAATTGATCAAAAGAGAGAGTTGATGTGTGTGGACTAAAGTGCTAGAAATGTTTTATGGAAGAGTTGAAGATTGAACGTATCTTCAAAGACAAGAGTTGGTATATAGATAGGCAGGGAAGCAGCAGAGCTAAGTATAGAGGTGAAAATTCATACATTGCATTTTGGATGTGTAATAAGTCTAGGCAGTCTGATGTGATGAGTTGTTGTAAGGTAGGCAAGAAAGATATGCAGAAGAAATCTGATAGGGTAAGGTCAAAACGGGATATGTTTTAAATTTAAACTATATTTTATGATCACTGGAGAATCAGTGAGTATTTTAAGTCAGAGAATAAATCTTGGAAAATGGCCAATGGAAAATTTAATGGGACATAATTCTTTTGTTCATGATTTCAACCCACAAGTATCTATTGAGTTGGACTAGTTTTAAAGAAAGAACTTGGAAAAGTGGGAATTTAGGACACTTTTATAGCAACCCAGCCCAGAGATGCTGAAAACCTGCATTTGTGCCGGCCAACTGATATGAAGAAGAGGGTACTTTTTGTCTGTTTTCTTTCCCATTCACATTTTTTTTCCTATCCTCCTTTAAATCTTTGTTACCTCCTCTCACCTTTGTTCTCTCTGAAGAGAAAACAGTGGCCCTGCCTCCAAGTGTACCCTGTCCAGTTCCACCTCATCATGGATGTGCAAACCACAGTGGTGTTTCTAAAATGTGATCTGGTCACCAAAACCTCTGCCCCACCTCATGTCTTTGCTCATGTTGGTCTCTTTGCACAGACAGGAAGTAAGGGTTCTGGCATGCTCCTTGGACCCAGAGCTTGTCAGGCTTACTTCAAATGAAACAAACCAGAGGTTTTGGCAAGGCAAGAGTTTGGGACCTAAATTGGAATGCCATTTAAAGATACTCTTAAAATATTAAATTACTTGTTACTCGTGGTAAAGTCTTATGTGGAAAAGATTTTTTTGAGAAGGTTTATACTTTCATTTTGGAGAAGGCAATGGCACCCCACTCCAGTACTCTTGCCTGGAAAATCCCATGGGCGGAGGAGCCTGGTAGGTTGCAGTCTATGGGGTCGTGAAGAGTCGGACACGACTGAGCGACTTCACTTTGACTTTTCACTTTCATGCATTGGAGAAGGAAATGGCATCCCACTGCAGTATTCTTGCCTAGAGAATCCCAGGGATGGGGGAGCCTGGTGGGCTGCTGTCTATGGGGTTGCACAGAGTCGGACACGACTGAAGCGACTTAGCAACAGCAGCAGCAGCATACTTTCATTTGCTCAAGATATGATGATAAATTATATTTATGATATTGAAGAACCACACATTTATAAAGAAGTGCATCCTGTTTTATAAAACTTTTTAATGGATTGATTTTCTCCTAAAATCTGATCAAATGTTGGTAAATTATAAACATATTTTAAATGTTTAACATTTACAGGTTCACGACTGGATTCTTCTTTTCCCAGTAGATTTTCTGGACTAGTAACTAAGTACATGTAATGGAAAACCAATTATTAAAATATCAGATCTTGCCTAATAG
Organism: Cephalophus harveyi; assembly: GCA_006410635.1. Taxonomy (NCBI): domain Eukaryota; kingdom Metazoa; phylum Chordata; class Mammalia; order Artiodactyla; family Bovidae; genus Cephalophus; species Cephalophus harveyi. The sequence goes on along the minus strand of SJYT01060994.1, from coordinate 54,861 downwards.
CTATGCTGTCTCTTGGCATTTTATGTGATTCTGTATTGGGCTCTTGACCATTTTGTATAGATCTAAATTAGCTTCCGGAGGTGCATGACACAGGGGCACATTCTATGTTGAATGCTACCATGAAGAGCTTAGTGTAGATGTGGCTAGAATCTTAGCATTTGAAGGAAACATAGACATTACACAGACGATCATATGTAATAATTACTTCTGTGATAATATTGAGATGATTCTACAGCTTCTGTTTATACACATTCTGAGCCTGCTAGCACAGCACCTCAAAAGGGAATACTTTTCATCTTTAAGAGTGGCAACAAAGCCCTTTCTTCAGCTAAAATCTGCCTCTGAGTATTGCACCCATAGGTCCTTAGATCAACTCACGAAGATAGTATCAATGCTACTACACCTAGTAGGGTGGCCCTTTACATAACAATATTTCAAAATCATAGAGTGTCTGTTCCTTGGTACATTTGAAGCTCTCTGGTATTTTCTATTTTAGGTTTTCTTTTGCAAATACCTGTGGCCTGTTCCTCCATCCTTTTCTCTCATGACAGAGTTTCTAAATAGTGTATCCTTCTAGTTGCCTTCTAAATTCAAAACATTTTTTTCACTGTATCTCCAAAAAAAAAAAAAAATTACTCCACAAGTGTTTAGATTAGTGTGCAAATGTTGCCCATCATGAGTAAAAGATATTATTAAATAGCCAAATGTGATGTTAACTTAAAATTGTAAGTACTCTGTAAAAGTGCAAGTAACATACCACAGAGGAGAATGGAAAGGGCAGTTACATTTTACTTAAGGAAAGATTAAGAAAAAAGATATTCTTAGAAGGCCCTGCAAGGATTTTGAGAGAAGGGAAATGCATCATTAAAAGCATTATAGGCTGAGGAGCAGTTTGGGGAAAAATAGAGATGAAAATGTATGTAATGTATGTAATGGGTATTAGAAAGTAGATTAATTTAGTAGTATCTTAGCATTCATGAAAAAGTAAAGTAGGAAATAAGGTTGCAAAAGTTAATTGATACCTAATAGTAAAAGGTCATAAATGCTACATACACTAGAGTTTGAATGTTTTTTCTGTGGGTGATCAGTCAAGTGTTTGAATTGACAGGAAAAAAATGTATTTTAATAGAAAAATCTAGTGGGCCTGTCGTAAAGGATGGATTAAACAGAGGCAAACATTGTAACATTTGCAACATGCTGTTGCTTAACTTGAGCAGATCATCAACCCTGCTTGTAGTAAACACTGTCTGATGATGGAATTTAAAGGTAGCAAGGAACTTAGTGTATGAAAACACAGATTGATGAGGCAGTTTTTGCTAAAAGCACCAAGAGAATAGTTCTCATACATCATCTTACATGGAGAATGCTGTTGGACCTGAAGATGCATCACCCTCCTTAGTGAAATGCTCATAACCTCTGCACATGGGACCTTTAGCGAGCCACACAGAGAGCTGAGTCGAAGCCCTGTGCCTGCTCTGCAGTGCCGACTGGAAAAAAGACAGGAAGTTAAGAGTTTATCACCATTACACTGTTGCCTTTTGCTATCCTAACATCTCCTTTTGTATCATTTTTTTATTACTTCTTTGAAATAGGCTTTTAAATAAGCTGTTAATAAAAATGTGTGAATTTAGGTCTTTTCTTGTTCAGTTCTATCTGTGCTTGATCTTTGATCTCCTCTCTCATCTTATGGGGCTATTATAAGAGACAGATAAGAGACTGGATTCTTGAAATCTTGGTGTCATGTTTAATCAGTGGTGGAGTCCCAGGTATCCAAAATCCTTATCTCGTGTTCTGTTTAAATGTTCTCAGGGCTATGGGAGTGAGAAGCAGGAATGAGTTATGTTAAAATCAAGCTTTATGCCACTTAAAACTTTATTCTGTTCAGACTCACATATGACTGCTTGGAGAATGGCTCACTCTCTGCTGGCTCACCATAAAGGTCAGCCCCATCTTCAGTAACATTTTCTTTAAATCTGCTTCCCTTTGTCTTTTTCTTATATCTCCAAACTGGACTTGCTGTCCAGGTAACGTTGGGGTGGAACCAAGGTGTGCAGATCCCAATGAGAGCATGTACTTTCTTTTTCACACTATAACTTGCTCTGCCAAACTACATGGAGTAAATCTTAGGGCTTTAACTGCTAATTTGTTTCTACGCATTAGGACAGCTTTGAAAGACTTCTGTAAGGAGAATCTTAATCCTGCCTGAAAGGTTACATTCAATTCATCACAGAATAGAGGAAAGATGATTTTATGTTGTGTTAGATATCTCTCTTAGGCCACCTCTAAAAGCTGCTTTTTTCACACAAGCAAATGCTAATCCTAATTCCATCTCACATATCTGTTCACCAATCTGATGAACTTTTAAGTGACCATTTCCTGAAGATTGTCAGGAATTACATCCCCAAATTCTGCTAAAACACCCAGGGATATATCTGTAGTCCACGAGTACTTACATATATCTTACTGCATTGTCATTATTGTGAATCTTGGTCTTATTTTTCTTCTTTTTATATTTAATTTTATTTGAAAATATTATTTGCTGTTTAGTTGTCAAGCTGTGTCCAACTCTTTTTGTGACCCCATGGACTGTCTGTAGCCCATCAGGCTCCCCCGTCTCTGGGATTCTCCAGGCAAGAACACGAGCGGATTGCCATTTCCTTTTCCAGGAGATCTTCCTGACCCAGGGATCTGCAACTCTTATGTCTCCTGCATTGGCAGGCAAACTCCTTACTGCTAAAGCCACCTGAGAAGCCCCCAAAATATTATATCAAGATATCTACTTCTTCATAAAAAATAGAAGAGCTTATAATTAAAAGACTTTTTCCCACTGTTACTGCTAGTATCTTTATAGTCAGCTTTTCATACTTACTCATGAAATTCTTTTTGTTCTTTTCAAAAGCATTTTTCTTTTAGCCCAGCCCCTCTCTCTTTTAATTTATCTAATAGCTTTCTAGTTTTGATTCATGACTATCATGTTGGGTTGCTCTTCAGTGAATTTCTGGCTTAAATCTATTGTTTCTTATTAAAATATCTATTTTCTTCATGTTTTCATGCCTGTATTGCCTCTGCTTAATTCATTAGACTTTTGTACCCTTCTCCTATTCTAGAAATGCTTTGAAATAGTTTATGTGATCATGTTTTTTCCCTCCACTCCTCTCACTATTCATGGTTTCATTTCCTCAAAAAAATTTCCTTCTCATCATTTTAATGAAGTCTCAGGAGTAAGGAAAACAAATATATATGCTCTGTCTGTCTTTTTAAATCAGAAAATACTCATCTACTTTCATATAATTTTATGTATCACTATAAGCCACCAAAATGATCTCTGATAAAGCATAGAGTATAAAATTTTATTTCAACTAAATGGCAAAATCCATGAGTGGCAAGGGATGGTCTCTTACCATCACTAAGGGAATGATTAAAAAAAAAAATGAGGCTTAACAAAGGTTCCTTGAAAGAATGTGTATATCAATAAAATGTGAAGTTCTTTTTTGCCTAAACTAACAAAATTAGGAAGGTGGGTGTTAACTGTAATCTGACTGAAGCAGTGTCTCCATTGCAGGAATATGTGCAGTATTTTCTTAGTAAGATACTTAACTCTAATATTCAAATTTTTGTCTCCTTCTCACTTACTAACTAATAGACAAAATTTTAAGAGTGGACTAAGAAGTAGACGTGAAACTATGGTAGAGTCCATGCTTACCTTAACTACAGCTTGATTAGAAATTTAATCCTTTAAAATCTTTAAACTTTCTGTGCCTCAGTTTTTTCAGTTATAAAATTAAGATCATGTAACAACAGACGTATCCAAGAGGCTATGGGTATTCTGTATATCATAATCACCAAAAGGTTATTTGTTGTCTGTTGTTTCTTTGTCTATGTCAGAGACTTTTTTCTAAAATTATTTCTTAGTTGTATATTTTTTCCTAGTAATTTTTTTCAATTTTTAGATATGCATTTTTAAATTCAGATTGGAGATTTTGGGGTTTCTCTTTTTCATACTGGCATATTAATCTTCTTCTTTTTTTTTTTTTTTGCTTTAACAGAAACATTTCGAACTAACACTATTTGGCCCATGAAATTGAAAGGTATAAAATGGCAAGTTAATTTTCAGCTGTTTCTAGGGATGGAATTGTTTCCTCAAAAATCAATTTTTATTTTTATTTCCGAGAACTACATAGAGGTATATTTGCAAAATAATTTTAACTTACATCTTTAGAAGAAGTAGATTTTGTTTTTTGTGTGTCAAATTTATATAGCCACTGTAATATTATATATAAATATTAGAATGTTGAACTGGTAGAGGGTAAACACATAGAAAAATAGAGCAGAGAATGTAGAAATAGACTTACAAAATTATGCTTGGATCTTTTGTAGAAATTTTATATTTCTATTTAGTGGAGAAAGTATAGCCTTTTCAACAGATGATGCAGGAAGTAACTGGACATCATAGGCAAAAAATGAATCCCAACTTAAGCTTCAAACTTTATGCAAAAATTAGCTTAAAATGGATTATGGAATGAAATGTAAATGACAGAACTATAACTTCTAAAAAATTGAAGAAAATCTTTAGGATCTAAGAACAGGGAAAGCTTTTTTAGACTTGATATTGAAAACACAATCTATAAAAGAAAAAATAAATTGAACCTCATCAAAATTAATGTTTACTTTGTGAAACACTGTTTAAAGGGTGAAAAGACAAGCCACAAACTGAGAGAAAATATTTGCAAACCACATATTGAAAAAAGGAACTTTTGTCCAGGAAACAACTCTTAAGAAGTTAACATTTTCAAAAAAGCTCCAGGAATAAAATGAGCAAAATAAATGAGTAGATATGACACTGAGAAGAATATATAGATGACAAATAAGGATGAGAAAAGATGTTCAATATTTGGCATTTTATGCCTTTAGGAAAAGGCAATTAAAACTACAATGAGGACTTTCCTGGTGGCCCAGTGGTAAAGAATCTGCCTGCCTTTGCAGGGGACATGGGCTCAACCCCTTGCACCACAGTTACTGAGCCCACGTTCTGCAGTGACTGAAGCCCAAATCTCTTAAAGCCCATGCTCAGCAAAAGAGAAGCCACCACAATTAGAAGAAGCCTCCCCTCACTGCAACTAGAGAAAAGCCTGCTTGCAGCAATGAAGATCCAGCACAGACAATAAATAAAATTGAAAAAAAAAAAACAACCCCACAATGAGATATCACTATATACTTATCAGAATTGCTAAATAGTGAAAATACTAAATGATGGTAAAGATCCAGAGAAACTGGATCTCTCATACCTTCCTTGTGGTAATCTGAAAAACAATTCGTAGTTTCCTATAAAAATAAACATGCAGCCTTATGACCCAGCAGTTTCACCCTGGAGCGTTTATAGCAGATAAATGACAACTTAGGTTCACACAAGATCCTACACACAGATCTTCTTGACATAATAGCCCCAAGCTGGAAACAACCCAAATATCCTTAAATGAGTGAATGTTGGTGTATCCATACCATGGCATGTGTGAGTATTAGTCACTCTGTCGTGTCTGACTCTTTGTAACCCCATGGACTTGCCAGACTCCTCTGTCCATGGAGTTCTCCAGGCAAGAGTACTGGAGTGGGTTGCCATTTCCTTCTCCAGGGGATCTTCCTGACCCTGGAATCAAACCTGGATCTCCTGCATTGCAGGCAGATTCTTCACCACTTGAGCTACCAGGGAAGCCACTACTTAGTAATAAAATGGGGAAAAAGCAACTATTGATACACAGCAGTTTTCAAGTATATCAAGGACATTATGTAAATGAGAAAAGCCAGTCTCAAAAGGTTTTATTCTGTTTGTTTCTACTTATGTATAAAATTCTCAAAATAACAAATTACAGTGATGGAGTACCGACCAGTGGCTACCAGAGGTGTGGGATTGGCTTCAGATAGATTGGATGTGACTTTGAAGAAGTAGCGGGTGGAAGCCCTGTGGTGACAGATGATTTCTGGATCTTGAATGTGCTGAGCTACACAGATGATCCAAACTGTGTAGAAGTTGCCCATGTGCACACTCACCAGTGAGTGCTTGTAAAGCTGATGCCATCTGAGTAGGCTCTGTGCATTCAGCTGCTGAGTTGCTGAACTCAGTTGTTCGTTCAGTTGTTTAGTTGCTGAGTCATGTGTGACTCTTGGCAACCCCAGGGACTGCAGCACGCCAGGCTTCCTTGTCCTTCACTATCTCCCAGAGTTTGCTCAAACTCGTGTCCTTTGAGTCAGTGATGCCATCCAACTGTCTCATTCTCTGGTGGATTGTACCAATATCAATTTCTTGGTTTTGATGGTTTATTCTAGTAAAATAGTATCCCATTGGGAGAGACTGGGGGAATGGTGCAGAAGGTCTTCCTTTCAGTTTTTCGGCTTCCTCCAAGTCTTTAATTAAAAATTTAAAAATCAGTGAGTGAATAAATAGATACAAGTACCTTCCAATTGGTGAAAAAAGTGAAAATATTATAGCCTGGATCTCACCATCAGCATCATGGTATACTTAAAACAAATACTTGTTGAATGAGATAAACACTTTTATTATCACTTTTGAAGTACACCATAGAATAACATTCAGAAAAACATTTTTTATTTTTTTTATTTTTTTTTTTAATTTTTACTTTATTTTACTTTACAATACCGTATTGGTTTTGCCATACATTGACATGAATCCACCATGGGTGTATATGAGATCCCAATCCTGAATCCCCCTCCCCCATCCCACCCCATTTCCTTCTTTTGCATCATTAAAAGAAATAAATTTTTGGCTGTTTTGTTTTTGATCAGATCTATATGACAGAGACTATTAGAGAAATAAAAAGCAGTACATTTTAATGTAAAATCTACCCTTGTGATAATATTTACTTGTAAAAGAATTTTTGATGCCTTTTCCTAAAGTTGGGGGTTATTTTTTTAGAGTTAATAGAACTTTATATGGAATTTTCCATCAAATATCTACATATATACATACATGAACACAGATAAAACCCATGTTGAAGGGATGGTAGGGAAAAAAAAGGAACACGATCAAGACCTGATCCAATGACTAACTATATAAATGTGGCGGAGAGAATGTTGAAGTTAGAGAAAAGGTGTAGCTCCTGGTGTTTTGTCTCCAAAATCTCTGAAATTTACCTAAATTGCAATTTACGGTTGAGCCATGGACTATTATAAAGGTTAGAAAGTGTAGTTGCTCAGTTGTTTCTGACTCTTTGCGACCCCACGGACTGCAGCCCGATAGGTTCGTCTGTCCATGGAATTCTCCAGACAAGAATACTGGAGGGTAGCCATTCCCTTCTCCGGGGGATTTTTCCAACCCAGGGACTAAACTCAGGTCTCCTATATTGCAGGCAGATTCTTTACTGTCTGAACCACCAAGAAAGCCCAAAAGATTAGAGTGTGAGTTTTAAAAAATTACACAAATCAAAATATCAGCCTAGAATGTCACATACTTCAATTTTTAAAATGACATGCATTGCTCCAATCAGATTTATACCTTATATAAAATGGATATCTACCAGCCTTATCACTAGTTCAGAAGTGTTGTGTTCACTTAGATTTCAAGGTCAAGTGAAGGACAAGGGGTGTAATTTCTTCTGCTCATGAATTGCAAGGAACAGGTGAAGGTTCGGAGCTTTTTTAAACACATACATCCATGCATTCAGCAATCATTGGAAATAACATTTCTTTATTCAGGAAATCTGTGCTTTCTTGAGGGTTTTATGCAACTTTATGTGGCTGGGCTGGAATTTTATTTTATTTTTTATGTTTATGCCATGATTGAAATTATGGGAAGAGGATGTGTGGTTGCCCGAATATGAATTCTTGGAAAATAGAGATGTTTGCATATCTTTTTCATGCACATTGGCAGGCCAAAAACTAATATGAACTCTCCAGAGCCCTTCAGTGTGTAGGAATACTATGAGGGGACAGTAAGTTCCAATCAGTGACATCTCCTCTCCAGAGAAGTGTACCATGGTGCACGAACTTGTTGAATACAACTTCCCAAAGAGATTTATTTGTAAGAGGATTTTGCATCTATATGAAGGCAAACTTCCAGGGAATAGCTTTGGATGATTATTACTGCCAATAAAATCACAGGGGGTAAGGCAAAGTAAGGATAATCCTACACAGGCCATGTGAATTTCCTGGTGATCTAATTAGCATCTTCTCAAATTAACCAAATCGATAAGTACCTTTGATTTTTGTAATAAACACTAGGAAAGCATGGTCAAATCTTTGAGAAATGAAGTTAGAATTTCGTTTTCTTAGAGGTACATTCATTATGTGTTTTCAGATTTTGGAGAGGGAGTTATCAACCCAAGCCATATCCTTGCTTCCTTCCTGTTGTAAAACTCCCAGGTAAGAAAAAGTAGATAGTCCGAGGTTAGCTAAACTGAAGCATCATCCTCCTTACCCTTGGCCTTGCAGAAGGCACTCAGAGACCAAGTAGGAGTTCCTCATTAGCAGTGCTGGGCGAAGGGTCTCTCTCCACCCTGAGCTCGGCTGTGCTGTTCTTCATGTGTACTTCTATGAAGGACATGTGCCTGAACATCTTTAGACCCTCTCAAGTTATCTTTATAATCCACTGCCTCACCATCCATATGGACCCCACACGGTCTTGGAAGGAGTTGGTAGAGCTAAAAATGTTCTGGCGAATGATTGGAAAACATCCCTCTAGCTTCAGTGACCTCTTCTCTCCACCCCTTACTCAAGCCGGCAACTCACGTGATATTGGTCATGAACTTCAATTAGGAAGACAACTGTGTGATCATTAAAAATATATGACTGCCTGTAGCCTTTTAAAACGTTTTTCAGTATATTCACGAGTCTCCAGTTTTTGCTCCGTTTCTGCTTTTCTGTGTCTCTGCTCCAGTCTGAGTTATCCAAACTTGAGGATAGCTCCACATGGCCTCCTGCCAGTTGAAATTCGACAGATCACACTTCCTTTCAAATATAATCCTTTCCCTCTTTCAGTTTCTAGTACAAGCAGTGGTCTCTCAACTAAGCAAGATTAAAATGTAGCAGCCTGCTTTCAGCCATCCTCTGCATCCAGTCATTTCAGTTATATAATGTCTGTCTGCCCTGTATTTCTGCGAGTGTACCTTGTTTTCCTTTTATCAGTAGCACGTTCATATGACTTGAATTTGTTTTTTTTACTGGCATAGTCCTAATAGCCTTGACCTCATGCCTCCTTCCTCCCTTTCTCCCTACTTGAAATCAACTAAAGTGGGACGTTTTGCAAGTCTTCATTAAGTGAACTGGGTAGGACAAACCATACAATCACGATTTTATATTCTAAGAAGCGTGCACCAGGGACACCCAGGACTCTCATTCCACCCTTATCTCCAATAGTTCCTTTGGCCCCATCCCATCGCTACCCCTTACCGTCTTGAACTCTCTGCCCGGTGATGGGAGGACCCGATGGATGGATGTCTGTGTCACACATCACTTGGTCATTAAGAAACAAAACTGACACTTGTTTTCTATTTTCAACCTGAGACAGAATGTCTCTACATCAAAGTGGTTGCACTAAAGCGTAAACATTAAAATGTCAAATTTCCATAACAAACTACACAGCCCTGCTAGATAGGTGTTCCCACAGCGCGACTGAGACATGCCGCTCTTCTCTGAAGGCCCGTGTGAGATGCACACGAACTCTGCTGTGAGACAGCCTGGACAGTTCGGGTGGACTGCAAAGCGGCTTCTCACTTGTGCTGCCAATACTTCACACTTCGCTTCCGCTGCAGACAAACAGTCCTGGCGTCTGTATCCTGAAGGGGCCCAGTCTCCCCTCTAGTCCCACTGCTCCACTCTGAGATGCCCTCTTCCCCGGGCTCTGTTGCCTCATTCATAGCGACCGGATTCTCATGGACATTCTAAGATTTACTGCAGATACCACCTCTTTGGGAAGTTCTTTCTTCATCATTCCAATTTCTGTTCAATCTATCATTCTTTCTCTCCTTTAAGCCTGATAACATCTTGTGGACTTTATCTTTCCTTATTTTACATTACTTGTTCCCTTTACCAGAATATATATTTCTTCAAAATAAGGACTCTGCTTCATTTGTATTCCCTTGATGTTTCCTAGGTTTGAGCATTTTTCAGTAAATGTTTGTTAGAATTAATCAATGCTTAGTTCTATATTGTCTTTGTGTTGATTTTTAAATAATATTTCTCTAAGTGTATGTGTGTGTGTGTGTGCATGTGCACGCATGTGTGTGTGTGGTATATGGTCATTTCAGAACATTTGAAAGATATAAAGTATATAAAGAACAAAATAAAAGTCATCTATTCTATTACACAGGGTTAACCAGGCCAATATTTGATATATAGTTCCAAGTCTTTTATATTCTTTGTTAAATTAAAATTTTTCCTGATTTATTACCTAATATTATATTTTGATTGTTTTCTGGCATTAAGAATTCTTTGAAAATGCCTTTTCAATGGCTCTTTAGTATTATATATTACAAATACATCATTCATTTATTCACTCTTTTGTTAAATAAATTTAAACTGATTCCAGTGTTTTCCTCATTACAAAATATGTACAAAACATTCTTGTACAAAAATTTTTGCTCCAATTAATGATAATTTCTTATAATTTATTTCTAGAAGTGGTATTAGGAGAAATAAATTACATGCTTTGAGATACTGGGGGAGAATGTTTCACCAGTTTCTGTTTCCTTGGCAGACTATGACAGGTCCTGTCTTGCCAAACCCTTACAGTGTTGAATTTCACCATCACAAACAATCTTGGCCAGTTTCACCTGCCAGAGTCGGCAGGAGTGACCTGAAATATTCACTGAAGGACTTCTGCCTAATTCTTTTTATAATTTGCTCTTCTCAGTTCCTCTGGCTGAAGTTTTGCTGCTTCATTCCCCTTTGGCAATTTTGAATATGAGAACGTCAGCACTTCTGAATGTGTATTACTAAAGTAGTTTAAAAGTCAAGTGGGAGACCTGATTCGTTATTGGTCTGCTGCTGCTGCTGCTGCTAAGTCACTTCAGTCGTGTCCGACTCTGTGCGACCCCATAGACGGCAGCCCACCAGGCTCCCCCTTCCCTGGGATTCTCCAGGCAAGAACACTGGAGTGGGGTGCCATTGCCTTCTCCGATTGGTCTTCTGGCTAGGGGTAAAAGTAAAGCTGTCTTGCTACAGCTAGCATATAGGTTGAAGCCACAAGACTCATGACACAGGTCACAGAAAATTGCCATATATTCTCTTTTAATTAGAAATGACGCGATTGTTTCTTACCTTTGCTTTGCGTTGTTTTAATAGACGAACCTAGTATTTTCTGCAGCAGTAGTTTTTACCTTGGGCTCCCTCCTGCTGTTACATCTGATTGAAATCGGTGCTTCATGGATGGTGAAGAGGTGTGAGAATGGCTTTGTTTCCAGTCCTCCAAGCCCTTTTGCCCCCATCCCCCTGCATGTACCAGGCACACACCAGCAGCGACTAATTCAAATAAGCCGTGTGTCTTCGTGTTAAGGCTCTGTGACTGTGATTTGTTTCACAGACCCTCTCTGACAGCAAAAGTAGCTGGGAGAATACCAACTGCTCAAGAAAAAGAGATCTTCTTGCTCATTCAGCTATGTGATGACTAAACATGTTACAAATTCATTTTCAGTGTTGGTTTTACATTAAGATATATTTTTAGCTAGGTAGAGCTCTTTCAAGGAGGAATATTTTATATAATAAAATAGGTGAAGGTGAAGGTGAAGGTGAAGTCGCTCAGTCGTGTCCGACTCTTTGCGACCCCATGGACTGTAACCTACTAGGCTTCTCCGTCCATGGGATTCTCCAGGCAAGAATACTGGAGTGGATTGCCATTTCCTTCTCCAGGGGATCTTCCCGACCCAGGGATCAAACCCGGGTCTCCCGCATTGGAGGCAGACACTTTAACCTCTGAATAAATAAAATAAAATAAATAAATAAAATAGGTAGGTAACCTATAACCTATGTAATAAAATAATATAGATAACTTTATGTTACCTATATTTTACTGTACTCAAGACTCAGACATACACAAAGTTGATGTTACTATGTCACCAGTGTAATTTCAGAGTTTTATCTAGGGGCAGTGATTTAGCCACACTAATAGACCAACATTGTTGGGTGGGAAGGGATGTATTTGAAGCAAAGTTTTATTTTTATTTTTTTGTCATTTTTTTCTTCTTTTGTATTTATTATCTTTTATATTGGAAAATAATTGTTTTACAATGTTGCGTTGGTTTCTGCTGTACAACGAGAATCACTCATAATTATACATCGCCTCTCTCTTGAGCCTCCCTCCTCCTCCCACCCCACCCCTCCAAGTCATCACATAGTGCAGTAGCATCAGGTGCTCAACTGTAGGCACAAGAAAACAATAATAAAATAATGATTTGCCTGGAATTAGAATACCTGAGATTTTGAGAAAAATTAGTTCTCGCCCACAAATTTCAGAGACCCTGATCACAGAGTTATAAGATACTCTCATGGGTGTTCTCTCCATAATAATCCCTCTGGTCTTTTTAATATTAATAATTCTGATTGTGTGGCTGGGGAGGAAGGGACAAGAATACTTTTGCTGATGGCGACACATTTACCTAATAGGTAAGTGGATTTATCCCTGGAACCTGGAAGCCAAGAGTATTATGGATTACTTTAATACATGTGCTTGAAGCTTAACAAGGATAGGAAAAGAAATGGAATAACACTTGTGTTTTTTCCTGTGGAATTAGTGTATAGCCATGATTTACAAGCGATGATTTACTGGTGAGAGAAGAGATAAAGTTCTCTAAAGTTCTTCATAGATTTAAGAAAGCCAACTATAGTGTATTTAAGACTCTTAAAATTAAAACTTGGGAAGTGGTGATCTATATTAAGATTACAACAATGATAAGAACATCACAAAAGTCTCATATTCATGTGAGCAGGTGATAATCATGTACCATCTTGAGTGAGGAAAGGATCACTCCTTCCCTTTCTCTAGGTCTGTAGCTTCGTGAGCTGGAGCAGCCCGTGGCCACCTCTGGCTTCAGGGTGACCCAGAGATGTTCTTTCTAGTCCTTTGGAGTGGAAGTTGGAAGACTGTCTCAGTGCAGACAACCACCAGAGTAATGCAGTCAGATACCTCTTCAAGATGTTGGTGTGAGACCTGCTCTCCCTACAGCACATGTCCACTCATAGTTTAAAGGAGATGATAATTTAATCCCTAAGAATCCTGTGGCCATTTTCCTAGTTATTTGCATTGAGAAGATACAGCCCTCCAGTGATCCCTCTAAGCTTTCTTTTATGTTTCCCAGCAAGGAGAATATCAGGCAACATCATTGCACTTGGATATCATTTCTAATTAACTTAAAAAAAGAAAACACCCTCGGACAAAACTGAAAAAGAACAAAGCTAGTACATCTCTATAATGGAAACTGAATTTTATAAAAAGAGAGTGACAAGGCAAAAGATAGATTTATTAGGAGTTATAGTGTCATAAAGTCTTCTTTAGCCAAATATTGATGCATATAGGATGAAGGAAAGTGGAATTTTTTTAAACAGAAATGTCAGAAATGATATGCATTTGCCCTTGGGTACAGCACATTCTATTGGTCACCCTTAAGAGAAATACATGTTGACACATTTGTGTTCATGATAGACACTTCAAACAATAGCTGACCCTTGCCAGAGGTCCTAAAACAGATACTATAAAGTATGCAAATGAAAATCTAAGAACATTAATTTAAAAATTTAACATTGTACTTATATAAAATTTAATTTTATATTTTTAAAATATAGAAAGCTCTATTTTAACACATATTTGGATTTAAGAGTTTAACCTTTAGAAGGGCAAAGTCATTTCAAATTATTTTCGTCTCTCAAAAATTTTTAACTTTAAAAGAATGCCACATATTAATGGGAAATTAATGTACCCTATTTGTCACTCTTTTAAATGATCCATCATGGTTAATCCATGTTTCTTAAAATACTTATTAAAATTAAGACACTGTTTTCTGAGGAATCATAAAAATTTAAATCTGTAATTTACATGCATTTTGTTTCAGAGATTGCTCATCAAATAAAAAGCTTTGCTAAGTGCTTATTTCAAAATGCAATGTGATCTATCTTTGAAGGCTGACTTGTTTCCTGTAACAGGAATTTACTAATTTTTTCAAATGTTCACTTTTTCCCCCCCTTTTTTCTCTGATGACAAACTCTAAATGTTATATAAACTGATTCTAGAAAGTGTTAATCATTATTGTTTCCCTACAAATCAGAGCAATTGCTTTTTTGGGGGTAAAATTTTGTTTCTTAACAATTCTTTGCCTCCAACCAAATTCTTTTATTGTATGCCTACCTAGGTCGCTTGAGATTTTAATGGACAGTTAGAAGTTAAGAGGACGGAGATAAAGCAGCCTTCTGCACATGTGCAATTTCAATGTAAACTCTTATCTGTGTACCAGGGTCAAAGTCCTTCATTTTCAATATATTATTTGCATTTGTTTACATATGGCTTATTACCAGTTATGAGACAGGCACAGAAAAAGACATCCCAGTTAGCTGATAACTAAATACTTTCCTGTGTGTCTTCTCACAGTTTGGCAGAAGGCACTAGGTAGAATGTGTTGGTAAAAATTCTTGTTTCCCTTGTGAACGCAATTGAATGACTTACCTGGATCTGTCTGTCCATTACTGATGACACTAAACATACAAGATCACAACTGATTTTTGGTTCCAGACACTGCTCAGGGTGCTAGTGTTAGGGAATGGGAGCAAGGCTTTGGAACTAGAACAAACATTTCATTCAGGAATTTAACCTCCTTGAAGATGGTTATGACATGTAGTCAGGTAGCTAATACAACATTCTAAAAGATGGATATGAGGTAGTAAGACACTAGCTTACCATCTAGAAAGGATATCCTCAATATACATATGTAGGAAAACATGGTATGGTTAGCATGGCAAAGCAATCTTCAGAAGTTTGAACGTATCTGAAGGAAAATAATGTTGACTGTTGACTAAAAAATATAGTCACAACCTGAAAGACAGTTATTATTACTTTCTTTTTGGTGGGAATGTGTAGCTCTGAGAAAACTGCTCTAACAAAGAAGGAAGGGAAGTCAGGCTATCAAAGGGAACAGGCAATCTGAACATCAAAGATCAGGTGTCAGGTTAAGGAACTTAACCTTCTATGTATGGGAAGATGCAAGCCTCTGGGCTCGCTGAATTCAGTCGTTTCATATGAACCTCAGCTGTCTGGGGCCCATCCTCTTTCCTTGTTCATCTTGCTTCTTGTATTCCCCAGCTCCTCAGCAGTTGCTGTGGGTGGGGGGTGATAGCACCTGTTGGATCACAGTTTGGGAAGCCTGCATTCACATTTGGAGGCCAGAAACTGCTGATGGCTGTGACATTTCTTGTTTGTTGATATGGCAGGAGATATTTTCATTTCACCTGAGCCTACCTGAGGAATGTGCATGTGTGCTTGGTCCTCAGTCGTGTCCGACTCTGCGATCCCGTGGACTGAAGCCCACCGAGCTCCTCTGTCCATGGGATTTTCTAGGCAAGAGCGCTGGAGTGGGTTGCCATTGCCTTCTCAGGATCTTCCCGACCCAGGAATTGAACTCGTGTCTCTTACGTCTCTTGCATTGGCAGGCAGATTCTTTACCATTGAGATACCTGGGAAGCCCACCTAAGGAACCAGTAGTATCAGTTGCTATAATAATTGCCTTCTACTTTCTATATCTGCTCATACTTTTAGAGAGAGTGATGTTACATATGTTGAATACATACATGCCATTATTAAAAAAAACATTATCATAATTCCTGACTATTAGATAGAGTTTCATGTCATCTATATAACTGAAATTTAACTGAAAAAAAAAAGGAAGCATATCCCAAGATGCTTAGAATATTGCTTTTGTCTCTGGTTGGTAAAATTATGAGTGACTTTTTAAAAATTATACTTATTTTGTGTTAAAATTTTCTGCAACAAGCATGTTTTATATTTATACTAAAACCATCATAAAAGAATAGTGTATTATTTTTTATTCTAATGTAACTTTAGGGATAGAGTTATGGAATTAAAGATCTAATTTCTAGGTGCTGGTGTATTATCACTAAATGCATTTTGCCATGGCACATACAGTAGTTGAAACTAAGTGCTATAGAAAAGTGCAAGAAAAGATGAAAAGAAATGCATTTTAAAAAGCTGAATAGATTTAGTTCTGAATGGGTGAACTACAAGTTGAATTTTTGCCTGTATTCACATGGAGGACTGTTCTTAACACAGTTGAAAAGTTTAGGAATCCTGGACAGTGTGGTTTAGGAATTCTAACTAGTCTTACCTATGAAACAAGACCAAAATTATGGATTTAATAATAGAAAGTTCATTTTCCTCACATTTATGATGTCAGACTTTACACCCGAAATTATATTGATTTATGCTCTTAAATCTGACAGTTTATTCAAAGTAGTAGTAATCTTATTACACAATTTTTATATTTCATCAAGATTGGTTAAAAAATTCAAGTAATATGCTAAGAGATTCTCCGGCTTTTTTTCTTGAATGGCTAGATATTTGGAGCAAACATATTTTTTTGCTAGAAATATGTGAATAATCAGTTATGTATTTTTGATAGATACAAATATGTTTGTCATTGTGTTGTTGTTTAGTCATTAAGTCATGTCTGACTCCTTTGCAATCACATGAACTGCCAGGCTCCTCTGTCCCTGAGATTCCCCAGGCAAGAATACTGAAGTGGGTTGCTATTTCCTTCTCCAGGGGACCAAACCCATGTCTCCTGCTTGGCAGGCAGATTCTTTACCACTGAGCCACCTGGGTGGCCCCATAAATATGTTAAGTCCTCCATATAGTGGCAATGGTGCCAAAGTCTATAGTGTCTATAGTTTTTCTGTGCCAATGAAGAGATGGTCAAGGCTTTGCTTTAACTGAGCTTGTTTTGCAATTGTTTGTCAAGGCAGTCACCTCTTAAAGAAACTCACATACTACAGGATAGAAGTACTTCCAAATCCATCTTCTCCCAAAGAATGATATTTATTTAAGTTTATGGTCGACAAAGGATGAGATGATTGGATGGGATCACTGACTCAATGGACATAGTTTGAGCCAGCTCCAGGAGTTGGTGATAGACAGGAAAGCCTGGTGTGCTGCAATTCATGGAGTCACAAAGAGTCGGACCTGACTGAGTGACTGAACTGAACTGAATGGTCTACAGAGGCTTGGAGAGATGCTGAATTCCACTAGAGCTTCAGTGGGTCACATTTGCATTTAACTGAAGAATTTATTCAAGATAGTTTGTGCATTAAGCCCAAATGTTCTGCTCAAGGGAAAATGAATGGAAGCAGGTGAATTGGCAAAAGCCCTTGGAGGATAGAAATTCTATTAACTTTCTTCAGCCCTTTTTGGCCCTTCTCTCATTAATTGCAAAGCATTTCTTGTTTCATTGTCTCCAGTGAACAGCAATGTGCCCAGCAGAGCCAACGATTAGCATATTGTATTTTCTTGACATTTTTATTATTGTTTTGTACTCTGTAGTGTTAGAGGAGGGAATGACAACCCACTCCAGTATTCTTGTCTGGAGAACCCTATGGACAGAGGAGCCTGGTGTGCTGCAGTCCATAGGGTCGCAAAGAGTAGGACATAGCTGAAGTAACTTAGCACCCATGCGTGCACGCTGTAGTGTTATTTAAGGCCAAGCAACTGCCCAGTAAGCCATATTGTAAAACTTCGTCCATGGTCATTTCCACTTGTGTTAAGGGAGAGTTCATTGTTAACTTGGTAGCTTAGTACTAAGGAGGTGTGCTGAGTGAGTAACACCAATGGTTAGCCGTAGCAATCCTATTAAATGTTGTTCCCATTTTGCAGATAAAGAAATTGTGGCTGAGGGAATATGGCTTACCTAGACAGCATATTTAAAAGCAGAGACATTACTTTGCCAATAAAGTGGTCATGTATGGATGTGAGAGTTAGACTATAAAGAAAGCTGAGCGCCGAAGAATTGATGCTTTTGAACTGTGGTGTTGGAGAAGACTCTTGAGAGTCCCTCGGACTTCAAGGAGATCCAACCAGTCCATCCTAAAGGAGATCAGTCCTGGGTGTTCTTTGGAAGGATTGATGCTAAAGCTGAAACTCCAGTACTTTGGCCACCTCATGAGAAGAGTTGTCTCATTGGAAAAGACTATGATGCTGGGAGGGATTGGGGGCAGGCGGAGAAGGGGACAACAGAGGATGAGATGGTTGGATGGCATCACCGACTCGATGGATGTGAGTCTGAGTGAACTCCGGGAGTTGGGGATGGACAGGGAGGCCTGGCGTGCTGCGATTCATGGGGTCGCAAAGAGTCGGACACGACTGAGCGACTGAACTGAACTGAACTGAAATAATAAATATCAAGATCTATTTCGTTTAATAAATATTCAACTAGCTTTGCTCTGGGACACACACATATATACACACATTTTCAAAACACCAGGAGTACAAAGGTGAATCAAGCACAGTCTGGATCAACATTCAGTGCACAAAACAGAAATCTCTGGATAGTTCAAGTGGATTTAAATGCAGAGCGTGAGTGCCTGAAACCTCACTGGAAGAGCAGGAGGAATGAGAACTAGGGAGCACTGTGACTACTCTCTTGTTTTGAGGTCACAACCCTGCAGATGAGATTCAGAGGTCAATAAACAAATGTCTTCACCTTCTTACTGACTGATGTCCCAGCAGACTTTTACCTGCCAAAGTGACAACTACAAAGTGGAAGATCACGTCCAGATACTGCTGTAAACAATTGCTCCTCTAGAGCTTGCTTTTGTTGTTATTTAGTCACTATGTCATGTCCAGCTGTTTTGTGGCTCCATGTACTTTAGGCTCCTCCGTCCATAGAATTTCCCAGGCAAGAATACTGAAGTAGGTTGCCATTTCCTTCTCCAGGGGATCTTCCCGACCCAGGGATCAAACCTGCATCTCCTGCAGACAGATTCTCTATCCCTGAGCCTTTGGGGAAGCCTGGTGCTTGTTTAGCAGCTGTCATTGCACAGGAAGGTGACTGCTGCCTCCTTTTAGTACTTTAAATCTTACTCAAGTAGATCTCATGTAGATCTCTCCTATTAAGAACCCTCGTGGTAAGATTCCTGTGGTTTAACCTTCCATGCCCTGCTCTCTTAGGTAGGCATGAAGTGGGTGGATGGCAGGCCTAGCACCAACAGATCATATGGAACACTTTGAGTGTGAGGTTTCTGCACTCAAAGAGCTCACAGTTTAGTAGTGAAAGCAGATAAATTAAGAGACAATTTTAGTATCTCATGGTAGGTGCAGTGATGGACTCCAGCACTGTGATGGTAGAGGTAGGCTTTTATGGGAGTGTAGTGGGATGAGGCTACCAGTGGCTCAGGTGGTAAAGAGTCTGCTTGCAAAGCAGGAGACCCGGATTCAATCCCGGGGTCAGGAATATTCCCTGGAGAAGGAAATGGCAACCCACTCCAGTATTCTTGCCTGGAGAATCCCATGGATGGAAGAGCCTGGCAGGCTACAGTCCATGGGATTGCAAAGAGTCGACACAACTGAGTGACTTCACTTTCACTTTATTTTCTTTCAGTGGGATGAGAAGTGAGGAAAAGGATCAAAAAAGCTTCCTGGAGAAGATGTTGCCTGAGCTGATTCTTAAGGGTTCAGTGTGAGCAGATTATTTTAAAAAGGGGGGAAAAAGAAATAGAATCAACAAATAATAAAACAGCACATGAATATGAACAGACATGAAGGGGATGGAGGGAAGTGACATGGTACTAAGCAGAGAAATGGGGATAGTGGTTTCAGATTTTCCTGGGATCACATTGGCATCATATGGAAGGTGAATATGAAAATCTGAAGCTGCATAGCGTTGGGTATAAATATTGCAGGACTTGGGGTGTGGTAAGAAGTGAAGGAATCAGACTTCTGGTTTTCATTTTCACATATAAAAAGCTTGAAAGTTGCTACTCTGTCCTAACAAGGAAAAAATGGAACAGATTGAAAAGTCAATGACTATTCTTAGATTTTTGAAGATGATACAAGGATACAGGGCAATCCCCTCCCTCCAAGACTGGAGAAAGAGGTGAATACAAGCAGTCTTGGCTTAGTGGGGCAGAAACCCTCAGTCAGAAACCAACGTGGGAACCAATGCTGGAGCCTGAATTATAATTGACAAACTGCTGGAGGCTCGTTATACACAATTCTGAGAGTGAAAAACTCCAGTGAGAGTGCAGGTATAGGGGGCCATCCACACTTTGGTGAGATTTACCTCCAGAATCTTGACCCAAGTTCTCTCAGTAAGAATTTGAGAAAAATCCCCTTGTGTTTGCTTTGGGGGTGGGGAAAGGAACCATTTTTAAATATGCCAGAGCACTGTGCTCTGGCCATCAAGGCTTGCTCTCAGGAGAACACACGACCTCTGCGCTTAAAGAGCTCACAATTTGTAAATTAAGAGACAATTTTAGTATCTCCTGGTAGGTGCAGGTAACCAGAGCCCAACTGGCTGGGTATTGTTAGAATATAACTGACCTGTGTGGAGAAGGCAATGACAACTCACTCTAGTATTCTCACCTGGAGAATCCCATGGACAGAGGAGCCTGGCAGGCTACTGTCCCTGGGGTCACAAGAGTCGGACACGACTTAGCGACTAAACTACTGCAACTGATCTAAGGAAAGAAAATTCCCAGTTTTAGTCTTCCACATGGGAGAAGAGAAATACCCAACTCTGGGTGCTTTAGCCATGTTGTTCTGCCTAAGTGGGGAGAAAAAAAATTAAAAAACAAAAAAGAAACACTTGGGAGTGCACAGTCCAGTGACAGGATCATTAAAAGCACGAGAGCTAGTCCACTGGACTATAGAATGCTTTACCTGCCCCACATCTTACCATTATACTACTGAAGACTTTTTACAATATGTCCTTTCATCTGGTAGGTCATGCCTGGATATCATGAAAAAGTTATAATGCGTAGCTGAAAAAAGGTAGAAAGCACAATTTGAACAGACAGAATAATCATCAGAATGATACATGGCAGGGGTGCTGGAATTATTAAACTGAAATATGAGGAATATGAGGAATATGCTAAGGGCTTTATTAGATAATCTGGAAAGCAGTTTAATAGATAAACTGGGCAGTGTAAGTCAAGAGGTGGGAAGTCTAAAAAAGAACCAAGAAAGAAATGCTAGAGATCAAAAACACTGTGACAAAAATGAGGAATGACTTTGATAGACTTTTCAGTAGACTGGACACAGCTAAGGAAGAATCCATGAGCTTGAGCATATATCAATAGAAACCTCAAAAACCAAAATACAAAGAGAACCAAGGGAAAAAAAGCAGAACAGAATATCCAAGGACTGCAGGGCAACTACAAAAGATGTATCATACGTATAATGGTAACACCACAAGCAGGAGAGGAAGAGAGAGGAAGTGAGTGGTGTCACAGTGAGGAAAGGAAGGAATCAGGTGTTACGTCCTTGTTGTGGACCCGGATGCCTGAGAGGACACAGGCGGTATTAAGTTAGAATTTTAACCCAAGTCTACTTGATTTCAAAGTCAGCGCTTTTCTTTCTCTTTTATGCCATCTTAACTGTGGCCGAGTTATTCTGTATTTAAAGATGTGTCTAATGCCATCATTTGTAAGTTATGTGTTTATCTGTGCATATTCCTTTTTCACAATAGAAGAAGCATGACCTTCAAATGATTCTCAAAGGTGAAAAGTCTCTGAGCTAAGACTTTTGGTTAAATAAACCGATAACTGTTGCTCATTCGCTTTTGTTCTAGAGATCAAAATGCTCACTCAGGAGTATGTTTTAAAAGTGTACCAAGTAGTTCTGCTTTAGGCAGTGCTGTAGGTTAAAAATTCTTCAAGGACGCCCTGCCATGAAACACCGAAGTCTTGACTAAATCACAATGAAAATATGTCTAGATGATCTACTGAACTTTAGTGAACATCAGACAAGTCCCAGCAGAGACTAGCACACAGTCTACTTGAAAGAAAAAAAGAATTTAAGTGAAGCTTGAATGGTTCTGCAGGTAAATGTTGACTCTAAGAACCTGAGGGGCGCTAGTGGTAAAGAATCCACCTGCCAATGCAGGAGACAAGAGATGAAGGTTCAGTCCCTGGGTTGGAAAGATCTCCTGGAAGAGGGCATGGCAACCCACTCCAGTATTCTCGCCTAGAAAATTCCATGGACAGAAGAACCTGGTGCAGTCCATGGGGCTGCAAAGAGTTGGATGCCACTGAGCACACACACACACAAGAACCTAGCATTTTGGAGAGTAATGGTTGCTGGGGCTGTGGGGTTGGCAGAAGCAGGCATGAGGCTTGCACACACTGAGGGCAAGTTGGTGATGGGAACCTGCATTCCTCCAAGTGCTACATCCTTAGGGGAAGGTTGTGCTGGGAAAATCCCAGCTGACTAGGAAACCTTTAAGGAAACCTGTCTGCCTCTCCCATGCGTGCTTGTTCAGTTGCTTCAGTTGTGTCCAACTCTTTGCAACCCCATGTACAATAGCTTGCCAGGCTCCTTGGTCCATGGGATTTTTCTGGCAAGAATACTGGAGTGGGTTGCCGTGCTCTTCTCCAGAGGATCTTCCCAACCCAGGGATCGAACCCCCATCTCCTGCTTCTCCTGCATTGCAGACAGACTCCTCATTGCCAAGCCACCAGGGAAATCTGCCTCTTCCACATTCAGGTATAAAAATAATGATAGTAATAATATTAGTTTTAATAATGATGNCCAGAGGATCTTCCCAACCCAGGGATCGAACCCCCATCTCCTGCTTCTCCTGCATTGCAGACAGACTCCTCATTGCCAAGCCACCAGGGAAATCTGCCTCTTCCACATTCAGGTATAAAAATAATGATAGTAATAATATTAGTATTAATAATGATGATGATAATAGTCTTCCCTGATACTCTGAAGTAATAATTGTCTCATGTGTCTGACATTTGCACATACATACCTTCTACAGGCAGAGAAACTGAGAGATGAGAATTTAAATTATAGCCAAACTAGGTGGATAGAACCTGGTAGGAGCTGATACAGATCTTGCCTGGAGAGAAGCATCCTCAAGATAGCTCTTTCAGGATTCCCAATGATTAATAGTAGCCAAATATAAACTCACTGTAAATAAGATATCATGAACAAGGTCAGCAGAGACAAGCCCCCAAGGACTCAGAAGCAGAATACCTCTGAGTAAAATGCTTATGCTATCAAACAAGTTATTAATGATGGAATTACAAAGAGCAAAGACCAAGCAACTAGCAAATTAAAGTGTCAAGAGAACCTATTTTATACTCGTTAGATTGGCATTAGGAAGACTGACAATACCAAGTGTATGAGGAATAGCCAGAATTTTCCTGCATTGCTGGTGGAAGGAAGAGTATAAATTGGTACAATTTGATCTCACCTCTTCTAACTGAAGAGGAACTAAAGAGCTTCTTGATGAAGGTGAAGGAGGAGAGTGAAAAAGCTGGCTTAAAACTCAACATTTAAAAAACTAAGATCATGGCATCCAGTGCTATCACTTCATGGCAAATAGATGGGGAAAAAGTGGAAACTGTTTGATTTTATTTTCTTGGACTCCAAAATCACTGCAGATGGTGACTGTAGCCACAAAATTAAAAGACACTTGCTCCTTGGAAGAAAAACTATGAACAACCTAGACAGCATAATAAAAAGTAAAGACATCACTTTGCCAACAAAGATCCATCTAGTCAAAGCTATGGTTTTTCCAGTAGTCATGTATGGATGTGAGAGTTGGCCCATAAGGAAGGCTGAGTGCCGAGGAATTGATGCTTTCAAACTCTGGTGCTGGAGAAGACTCCTGAGAGTCACTTGGACAGCAAGGAGATCGAACCAGTCAATCTTAAAGGAAATCAACCTTGAATACTCACTGGAAGGACTGATGCTGATGCTGAAGCTGAAGCTCCAATACTTTGGCCACCTGGTGTGAAGAGCCCACTCACTGGAAAAGACCTTGATGCTCAGAAAGACTGAGGTCAAGACTAGAAGGAGACTGCAGAGGATGAGATGGTTATATAGTGTCACTAACTTAATGCACATGAGTTTGATTAAATTCTGGGAGATAGAGAAGGCCAGGAAAGCCTGGAGTGCTGCAGTCCATGGGGTCACAAAGAGGTGGACGTGACTGAAGGACTGAACAGCACCCATGCAGTGGTGTGCTATACGATAGTGACAGTCAACTGCAGCTATGCACAAAATGTTTATATTTCAGATCAATAAACCTCAGTAACACCATTCCGTGATGACATTCACTATGACGTTTGTAAAGTTTACGTGGTGCCTGGTAAGTCACTTCAGTTGAATCTGACTCTTTGCGACCCTATGGACAGTAGCCCACCAGGCTCCTCTGTCCATGGGATTCTGTAAGTAAGAATACTAGAGTGGGTTACCATGCCCTCTTCCAGGGAATCTTCCCAACCCAGGGATCTAACTCGCATCTGCTGCAGCTCCTGCATTTCAGGTAGGCTTTTACTGCTGAGCCACCGGGGGAAGCCTGGTATATTTGTATATGTAGTATTCTTGCCTGAGAGAGGAGCTTGGTGAGCTACAATTCATGGTCTCTGAAAGATTTGGACATGACTGAGCAGCTAATACACATAGCAAAATAATAAAATATAAAAAAAATGCAAAATATAAAATAATGAACATGATATATAGTCATAATATTTATAATATAAAATATAAGCAAGAGAAATTGCTTATATTTGAAATAAAATATGAAATTTTAAAATGTGGGTAAGTGAAAGAATATGAAAATACAGTGAAGTTCAAGGTTACCAGCATATTCTATTTCTTAAGCTGAAAGGAGGGCACATTTTAGTATTCTTTTTACTGTGTATACTTTATTTATCTTCTTTTTATGTATAAAAATATCATGATTTAAAAACAACTATGTCTTCTTTTCTACCTGATTCATTTCTGTTTTGTAGTAATCTTTTGATGAATGAAAACCACAAATTTATAAAAGAAGTAAGACACTGACATACAATAAGACACATTTTACTAATTTATTATTAGAAGTACCGTGGTGTTTTCACAGTGTATTATTCTCAGAGATAGAAATTTCTTTGCCAAAATAATGTTTGTTGACTCAAAGCCACTGTACAAAATCACTAATTAATTTCTAATGCTCATAAAATGAAAGTGTTAGTCGTTCAGTCATTTCTGACTCTTTGCAACCCCATGGACTGTAGCCTGCTAGGCACTTCTGTCCTTGGAATTCTCCAGGCAAGAATACTGGAGTCACTAGCCATTCCCTTCTCCAGGGGATCTTTCCCACCTGGGGATCAAACCCAAGTCTCCTGCACTGCAGGCTAATTCTTTACTGACTGAGCCAACCGAGCCCTTAATGCTCAGCTCAGTTCAGTTCAGTCGCTCAGTCGTGTCCGACTCTGCGACCCCATGAATCTCAGCACGCCAGGCCTCCCTGTCCATCACCAACTCCCGGAGTTCACTCAGACTCGCGTCCATCGAGTCAGTGATGCCATCCAGCCATCTCATCCTCGGTCGTCCCCTTCTCCTCCTGCCCCCAATCTCTCCCAGCATCAGAGTCTTTTCCAATGAGTCAACTCTTCGCATGAGGTGGCCAAAGTACTGGAGTTTCAGCTTTAGCATCATTCCTTCCAAAGAAATCCCAGGGTTGATCTCCTTCAGAATGGACTGGTTGGATCTCCTTGCAGTCCAAGAGACTCTCAAGAATCTTCTCCAACACCACAGTTCAAAAGCATCAATTCTTCGGTGCTCAGCCTTCTTCACAGTCCAACTCTCACATCCGATATACATGACTACAGGAAAAACCATAGCCTTGACTAGATGGACGTGTTCCCTAAAAACAAAATAGTGTTTTCAAATCTTTTGAATCTTATTCAAGAGAAAATTTAAATTAAGAAAATAGGTTTACAATTATTTCAGTTTCTTTTCTTTTATTCCTATTTATGCTCTATGTAGTACCCAGAAATATATTAATTATTATGATGCCACTCGAGAGACTTCTAGTGGATGAATTTTTAAAGGAGACTTTTGTAGTCAGCTCAGCATGGAATTTTGAACCATCAGGTGCATTTATGCAGAATCTTAGGACTGTCAAATGTCATAATCTGTTTGATTTAAGGTTTCTATTCGGCTTTGAGGGTGGACTTGAGATGCACTTATTTAGTCCCAGATGGGAAGAAAACACCTCTGCATCGCTTCAGATGCAAATCTTGCACAGGAGAGTTCTTACTGAAAGAGAAGCTGGCTTTATGATAGCCCCATTTTCCTCTTGTGGGATGAGAACAGAGCATGTGAGTTTCATTTACCCTGGCAAAATGTGTGTGCGAATTTTCTTACACTACATTTCCAGGTTTTTATTTTGCTTAAGCACATTTCCTTTTTTTGGTAGCTGGAATAAGGAGAATGTTCATAATAAAGTTGATAATAAAGAGAATAAAATGAGTTTGATATGTGACAGTCCTTACATTATAGATGTCTACATTGAAAATTAATAAAAGTTTATTTTAAACATAATTTAATATACATATATCTAACATAGAGTCATTGTGAAACAAATTTCTCAGGTCTTTTATTTATATTTCTTGGTTTATAATGACTATCAGGAATTTGCAAGCTTGAAATGTGACACTCTTAAAACACCGAAATTCCTATCAACAACCGGTTCTTTCATAATATGAAATTTACAGTGTTAATTGCAGTAAGGTTCTTTTTTCCTTTTCTCCTTTGCTATACAGATAATCTCATTTAAGTGTGTGAAATAACAAATTTGTTCGCCATAACGCCTTCCCTTAACCTTCTCAATGTTTTAAAGCGTGTTTTGATTTTTTCCTCCTCCATGTTACTCTAGGATAGTTTCCCAGCACGATTTGGAGGAATTCATTTTGTTAACCAACCATGGTACATCCATGCCCTGTACACCGTGATCCGGCCTTTCCTGAAGGAGAAGACTCGGAAAAGGGTATTTGTTTGCTTCTTTGTTTTTTTTGTTTGCTTGCTTGTTTGTTTCCTTTCCCTCCCCATTCAATAAGTTATCATGCATACTGTGTGTATAACGTTTGCTACAGCAAAAGTGTGCTTCTATACTGAATGTAACTATTTAACATAAAAAATATTTTACAAAATTTAAAACCTTGTGATTAATTCTGAACAGTGTATCTGTAAAAGAAATATTTAAAAACTAGCTTTCTTGCTTTTCCACAAATGGGGAGAACATTTTAGCACATTCATCATATATTAAAGCCTCAGTTTAAAAGGTAAAAAAAAAAAAAAAATTATGCCATTCTACTGTATTGTTATTGGTATACCTAATTTCAAGTAACATTTAGACAGAAGCTTTTTATATGTTGATAAATGGGTGTTAGTAATTTCACAATATGTATTGCATTATATATGGTGAATTTTGCAATATTTAATAGAATTTTGTAGTGATTGTCATGAGCAATCATACATTACAGACAGAATGTTCATGTGTAGAAATTTTAATATTTCTTTAAATTACAGGTTACTTGAATTCCAAAATTTAGTTTTATTCAACAACTAGGATATTCAAAGTATGCTCCAAAATAATCATTTTTCTGAGAATACAAAAATTTATATAACTCATTTAACACAGTGCATGTGCTCAGTCCCTCAGCTGTGGCCAACTCTTTATGACTCCATGGACTGTAGCCCACCAGGCTCCTCTGTCCATGGAATTTTTTTGGACAAGAATATGAAGCAGGTTTCCATTTCCTCCTCCAGGGGATCTCCCTGACCCAGGGATGGAACCTGCATCTCGTGTCTCCTGCATTGGCAGGTGGGTTCTTTACCAGTTTGCCACTTGGGAAGCCACCATACTATAATACCAAACACATTAATCATTATAATGATTTTAAAGTGCATTTAATATACATTATTTCATCTTATCCTACAAACCATCTCTGAAAAGTATGATTAGTAGCATCATTTTCTATTTAAAGCTGAGGAAAGTAAGTTTTAGGATGGATAAATAACTTGCTTACTCATTTACACAGCTGTAAAGTTGTAGAGTTAACATTTAAATCCAAATAGCTTTGCATTTAGAGATATTTTTACCACTGTGCTGTGACCAATTTTCAAATGATTAGTTCCACAGTAAAATATAGTTACTTCTAAATCCATACAGAGGATAATTTTCCATGTTTCTCAGTGAATGGGAAGGTACTTCAGATATTTTAGTGCCATAGAAGCTTTCCTGTGAGTGTGAAAGTGAAGTCATTGTTAGGTGTGTGTTGGTTTCAAACATTTGTGAACAGAGAGTTTTCTGCTTATGAATTTGTTGAATATGTTTTAGTAATTTAGGAGGAAGAATTCTGCAGACAATGGTAATTTATATTAGGAATTATGTCTATCACCAAGATTCAAGTTAATTTGTTGTTGTTCAGTCACTAAGTCACATCTGACTCTTCATAACCCCATGGACTGCAGCACGCCAGGCTTCCCTGTCCTTCAGTATCTCCCGGAGTTTGCTCAAACTCATGTCCATTGAGTCAATGATACCATCCAACCATCTCATCTTCTGTTGCCCTCTTCTCCTGCTCTCAATCTTTCCCAGCAAGAGAGTCTTTTCCGATGAGTCACCTCTTCGCATGAGATGGCCAAAGTACTGGAGTTTCAGCTTTAGCATCAGTCCTTCCAATGAATATTTGTAAATCAAGTTAATTTACAATTATAGTTCAAAACAATGGATGTCATGCCTCAGAAATAACATTTTCAAGCAATCTTTTGTGAAGGGATGATCAGGTGATCCAAAGTACCTGCTGGGGTTTTTAGTACAAATTATACCTGTGAACGCTAATGTAGCATTCACTGTTCACCACATGCTGTTCTAAGTACTTTCAATATGTTAACTCATTTAGTCCTTCCAACAAGTCTTTAGGGTAAGCATTATTATTTTTCTCCCTTTATAGATGGGAAAATGAGGCAGGTAAATGAGGAAGGTAAAACCATTTGCTCTAAATCTCAGCTAGGCAATAGTAGAACTGAAAATACAGATTTACTGGGAAGACTATTCCAGGTACAGGGAATAGCAAAGGTAGTGGTTCTTGAGTAGAAACAAACCTGGAATATTTGGCAAATAGCAAGAAGGCCTTCCCAGGTGGCACTAGTGGTAAAGAACCCACCTACCAACGCAGGAGACATAAGAGACACAAGTTCAACCCCTGGGTCAGAAAGATCCCCTGGAGGAGGGCATGGCAACCCACTCCAGTATTCTTGCCTGGAGAATCCCATAGACAGAGGACCCTGGTGGGCTACAGTCCATAGAGTCCAAAGAGCTGGACACGACTGAAGTGAGTTAGCACACACGCAAGGAGGTCAGAAAAGTTGGAGCCAAATGAGCTATTGGAGAGGATAGTAGTGCATTGGATGGGTGGGAACACGGTGCGCCAGCTCTTGGAGGGCCTTGCACACTGCCATCAGATCTGGGCTTTCGTCAGAGTGAAGGTGAAGGTGAAGGTGAAGTCGCTCAGTCGTGTCTGACTCTTCGCGATCCCATGGACTGTAGCCTACTAGGTTCCTCCATCCATGGGATTCTCCAGGCAAGAATACTGGAGTGGGCTGCCATTTCCTTCTCCAGAGGATCTTCCTGAACCAGGGATCGAACCTGGGTCTTCCGCATTGAAATGAGTAGCATTTGAAAGACTGAGTTCAGGGGTGACTTGTTGTGACATTATTTTGACACGATTCTGCTCTGTTGAAAAGACTGAAGAGTGTCAAATCTATAAAACGAGGAAAGCTCTAGGTTTGGGAGTTATTTGATGGAATTTGATGATTTTGACAATGCCTAAAAGAAGACAGTGCTGGCACTATTCTAGATGGAAGGGAGGTATTTGAATTTTACCATTTTAATTAAAACTACACTATTTGGCAATTTTTGTATGAAAAAATAATTATAAATTAAAACACCCTTAATTTCTGCTTATATAATCAATGCACAATACAACGCTATTGTAATATTTCTTTCCTGGAATCCCAAGTGATTCAGCCTTATAGTATTACTCAAGCCCCTTATAATGCAAATGCTATAAATTTATGTTCTGAAAAGCTGGTAAAAGAAAACCTAAAGAAAACTTGTGAATCATCTTTCACAAATGGACATTTAGTTCTTCATTTTCTTAAATTAAAGCAGACTTTGAGTTTCCAACATGCTGGGCTGATGGGAATGTCACCCTTAAGTGTTACAGAGATCCCTTCTCAAAATATCACCAATGTCTGGAATATTTCATGTATAGCCTAACTTACGATCCATCATGACCACTTTTGACATCTTCACTGTTCAAGCCAGTATTAGTTCCTTGAATTAAGGTCTCTTTGGACCCAAGCATCTTTATTGATGTTAGAGTCCAATGACTAGGTTTCAATCCACTATCCCAGTGAACTTTTTAGCTGATCCATGGATGTGGTCCTGTCACACCCCAAGAGCTAACAGGAACTGATTTTCCTACTAGTTGTCACAAGCTTCTACTTCTTCCTCATATCATGGACTTTCTCGTCTACTTCTTGCTAATTCCTAAAAATATTTTACCCTCCTCTTCCTATAATTATGTTCTCCTACCATAATCTCTTTAATGGCACAGTTTAGAAAAAATCTGCCAGCAAATTTGGAAAACTCGGCAGTGGCCACAGGACTGGAAAAGGTCAGTT
>SJYT01060994.1:0-23407 GCA_006410635.1 Cephalophus harveyi | reverse complement strand
AAATTTTTAATTAAAAAATTCAGCCTAAGTATAATTGTAAGGCAATCTGAGGCAAAATAACCCCTAAGGACCAGACGTCTTGAGTGAAATGGAGGAAGAAAAATATGTAAGAGGGAGAATGTAGTAAAATTTCAAAACACGATGAGACAAATGCGTATGTGGATGCTCTAGCCGATGAGTCGCAGGAGGTGTGTTCACTGAAGGCGTTCATAGAGGATCTTAAAAGACTGGAGCAAGGAGAAAGGAGAAGCCAGTGGGGGATTGTGAGCAGGCTAGTGTGATCTGACTGATTCAAGTTTGGACACAGTCCTTTGGCTGCTCTGTTGAGAGTAGAGTCCCGGTGGCAAGAGTGGAAGTGGGGAGAGAAGCTAGGAGGCTCGTTCAGTAACACGGTGGAAGGGATCATAGGAGTGGAGTGAGGGTTGTAGCAGTGGAGTTGTTCACATGTTTGAATTCAGGGTAGATTTTGGAGGTAGTACCAAAAGAATTTACTGACAACTTAGATTATGAGAGAAGTAAAAGATGAGTCAAAGGTTTTGGCCTGAGTAACTAGGAGCATATTTGTACCATTAGCTGACCTTGAAAATAGGGAGAATCTGATTTAGGGGAGAAAGTTATAAGTTCCATTCTGGATACGACATGTTTGAGGTGCCCATTGATCATTTAAGTGGAGGTGTGACACAAAGAGTAAAAATAGTAATATGAAGTTCAAAAGAGAGGTTTGGATTCAGCATACACATTCTCAGTGTATGGATGATATTTAAACCTTGTTTTTGTTCAGTCACTAAGTCGTGTCCAACTCTCTGCGACCCCATGAACGGCAGCACATGAGCCTTCCCTGTCCTTCAGTTTCCCAGAGTTTGCTCAAACTGATGTCCGTTGAGTTGGTGATGCCATCCAAACATCCCTTGCTCTGTCACTCTCTTCTCCTCCTGCCCTCAATCTTTCCCAGCATCAGGGTCTTTTCCAATGAGTTGGCTCTTCGAATTAGGTGGCCAAAGTATTGGAGCTCCAGGTTCAGCATCAGTCCTTCCAATGAATATTTGGGGTTGATTTCCAAATTACCTGAGTGCAGTTAGAGAAGGTAATAAATCCAAGAACTGAAGCCTGAAGCTTTCTGATGTTAAGATATTGCAGAAGTGGAACAACCAGCAAAAGGGACCAAAGAAGGCATCTATCAGATAGTAGGAAACCAAGAGATCCTGGGAGAAAGTGTTTTCATTGAGGAGAATTATCTACTCTACCCAGTGCTGCTGAGAGTTTGAGAAAAATAAGGATAGAGAATTATTGGACACTGAATTTAGCAGTGAGAAGGATCTTGACAAGAGCTATTTCCATGTAGTGGTGGGAGGCAAACCTATTTGGATTGGATTCAGGAAAAATGGGACAGATGTACTTGGGCAATGAATATAGATAATTCCTTCGTTGAGTTTTCCAGTAAGAGGAAGGAGTAAATAGGATAATAACTGGAAATAGAAGTAGGGTCAAGATAGGTTTAATGCATCTGTATTGGGGGGAGGCAAGAGAAGAGTTGTTACGTGTGTCCTTTGATGGAAAACATACAGAACAAAGCGGAAATCTGATGATGTGAGAGAAACAGGAGAGAATTGCTGGGGAAATATAACTGAGTGGAAGAGAAGATGAATTCTAGTGCACAGGTGGAGGGGTTGGCCTTTGTAGAGTGTATTCTTCCATTGTGCTGGGAGCAAAGGCAGAGCATGTGGACACAGATGCTAGTGGGTGGATCTCATCTGGTCGCCATTTTTTTTTTTCTGGGAAAGAGGAAACAAGGCCAAAGCTGAGAGCGATGTTGAGGGAGGAGGTAACAGAGTGTTGGCAAAAAGAGAAGAAGTAGTGTGAATTACATTTACTTTTCTGTGGATTTATCGCCATAACTCTTGCATGACTTGAAAGAGAAGGTTTCTGATGTGAAGCAACACGTCTGATGAAAGAAAGGTTGCATACCTAATGAAGTAGGGATTTCAGGCACTAGAATTTCATCTTCCCAGGAAAATTATAGGGGTGTGTATGTTTTCCAAGGCTGTTGTGCTCTGTAAATAGGAGTGGGAAGGTGGAGAATTTGCAAATAACCTGATTTAACTTGGGTCAGAAAGTATCTTCCACCTCTGTAGTATTATGTATTCCACCAGCCACTCGCGGTGATCACTTTGGCCAGTACCTGCTCTCACGTGCTTTTATATTCTTCCATAATTTATTAGTGTTACTTGTTGATTGGTGACTCCCATTCTTCTCATTTTATTTGATATAGACTGGTCTTTCTTTGGCTTTCTTTGGACTTCTCTGGTGGCTCAGATGGTAAAGAATCTGCCTGCAGTGCGGGAGACCTGGGTTCAATCCCTGGGTTGAGAAGATCCCCTGGAGGAGGGCATGGCAGCCCACTCCAGGTTTCTTGCCTGGAGAATCTCCATGGACAGAGGCGCCTGGCGGGCTACAGTCCATGCGGTCGCAGAGCTGGACATGACTGAGCGACTAAGCTCATGCACACACAGTCTTTCTTTGTTTTCCAAAATATTTACTTAAGTGGATTCTATAAGTATGGAAAGCAAGATGAATGTCTTAGCTCTTTCATCGTGAACCTAAAATATGAAATTATTTCTAAGCCACTTATAAGCTATAATCTTTAAATAAATGTATAAATCTATATAAGATGACAGTAGTACTTTATTAGAGAAGACTGACCTGCAGTTTTGAGATTAATATAAAAGAAGAGAAAAGAGGTAGCTGTTTAGGGAGAAACAAATCTTGACTATGTAGCTTAAGTGATCCTTCAATTTAACAAAAAGCTCTGTGTAGACAGTAATAACAATGATTAACATATACACACAGCTTTACAGTTTCAACTCATTCCATTTACGATTTGAATGATAAGCATGGAAATCTGTAGCAGAGAAGATGCTGGCAACATTACAGGACATAACTCCTTTGGGATGTGACTCTTCAGTCAACCTTTCATTGTGATGATGCTAATCTACTTTTATTTACATCATATACTTTGCATTATAAAGCAGTAATTTAGTGGTTACAGTATTCTTATTTTTACTGATGATACGACAAAGCCATACTGGTGACAGCTTTGGGGTTCAGTAACTTGAATGGGCTCAGCAGTTGATGAGTCCCTCATGAGAAAAGTCTGTTTTAATAGCGTTCATTATGCACATCATCAGCTTTGCACAACTAACACCAGGATAATGTGCAGATCGAAGTAGCCACATTAGATTTTACTCTTGTTCCCAGCTATGAAGCAGGAAACTAAATTTTCAGTTCCAATTCTTTAAAAACGATCTGACCTTCTAGAAGCTACTTAAAGTCCCTGAGCCTCAGGATTTTTATATGAAATATTAAGATTATGATATCAGCCTGCCTGTTTCACAGAGTAAAAGAGAGGCTTAAATATGTTAACAGACATGGAAAACTCTTTCTATCCTCAATCCCTCCTCCTACCCTACCCCAATCCCTGGCATCCACATGGCGTTCATTCTCCTCTGTGGGTTTTCCCCACCCTCTTCTTGTGTTTGTAGATATTTTTGCATGGTAACAACCTGAACAGTCTGCACCAACTAATTCATCCTGAGATTCTGCCCTCTGAGTTTGGAGGCATGCTTCCCCCTTATGACATGGGAACCTGGGCAAGAACACTGCTGGACCATGAGTACGATGATGACGGTGAATACAGCGTGGACTCCTACAGCGTGCCTGTCAAGGAGGCAGAGAAGGAACTGTCCCCCAAGTCCATGAAGAGGTAGCTGGGGGTACCTGCGAAGTGGGCTGGGCCAGAGTGGGGACGCTTGATACAACTCCAGATTCTATATTTTTCTAAAGTAGATACTTGGTGGGATTTTAAAGCCTTTCATGCTCCTGTGTTTGGATGTCTAGGAGTTTTGAGTCAAAGATAAAGTCATTCGAGGTAACCTCAACCCAGAGTTCTGCTCCAAATTCACAGAGAGTCTAGCTGGCCTCTTAGAAGTCACCCAATCCAGTGGCTTTTCAAACTGTACTTTAAGGTTCTTGTTGAGTGCCTCAGGGCAAGTGGGGTGGCGTGGGGACAGTGCCCCTCTCCACTGCGGTGAGACTGACGGTCTAAACAATTTTTTGACTTCTGTGTAAGATTTCATTTGAAGAAGGCTCCATGGCAAGCACACGCATACACACACACTTCAAACATTATCATTCAAAGCTTCTGTTCCTTTTTCAGCATCTGTGCTGGGTTTCTCTTTAAACGTTTCTATCTAGCCATTCCCGGGGCAAAACCTTCTGTTTCCCTATGGCTTTAATCTTTACAGAATTCATTCTTGAGAATATCTGATTTTCTGCTTTGACTCTTATGGTATTATTAGGCCTGTTTTCTCTCAATCAATGTATATTTATTCAACACATGCTCTGTAATAGAAGCTTTCCTAAATGTTTTGGATTCAGTGTGTATAAAACATATGTCTTGCCATAGTCTACTGGTGACTGAGGGCAGGGGAGCTGCTAGACACATGCAAATGCAGAACTGACTCTGTGTTCGCATTCTGTGGCAAACCAGAAGACTTCTAATTCCCATGCTACCCCAGGCTGTACCAGCCCAGGCTTCATTTGGATAATGGCAACAAATATTATTTCTTGGTTGATTTCCCGTTCTGGAAACTTAGGAACCACAGCTGCTACAATTTTTCTTCACCTAGTTCAGGGAGAACCCAAGAGCATCTTACATGTCATCCCCAACACTGTCTTACATCCTTCTCTGATGACAATCTTGTGATCTTTCAGTTACCACTGACTTATGCAGTGACAACCCTGTTATTTTAGACTGACCTCTTTTATTTGTTGCTGTTGCTGATGCTAGTGTGTGTGTGTGGTATGTGTGTGTGTGTGTGTGTGTGTGATGCCTTTCTCTCCCAGATTGCCCCACAACAAAATGGGAAGGTCAGTGACTTCTCCAGCTTTAATTTCTCCATTAATTGACAAGATTATGTTTAAATGAAGTTTGGGATTCTCAACTCATTTCCCTTTAAAACAAGTCTTCCTAATTTGAGTTTTATGCTCTGCTAAAAGGGTTCATTGATGGGCTCTCAAAGGAGTCTGCTAAGTGCTAAAAGTTGTGTTCAAAACTGTGTGTGTATATGTGTGGGTGTATATATATGGGTGTATGTATTTCCCTGGTGGCTAAGAGGGTAGAGTTTCTGTCTATAGTGCAGGACACCTGGAGAAGGGAATGGCTGCCCACTCCAGTATTCTTGTCTGGAGAATTCCACAGACAGAGGAGCCTGGTGGGCTACAGTCCATGGGGTCACAAATAGCCAGACACAACTGAGTGCTAACATATACACACATATACGTGTGTGTGTTTGTGTTTATAGTGCATTTTTTTTCTGGAGAGAAGGCATATTTCATCATATTCTCAAAGTTTTCTAAGACAGAAATGGTTAAAAGCCATTGCCTAAGAATAGGTTCCTTCTGATAAAAATAAAAATCCTAATAATGATAATTATTACAATCTATCACTTATTACCAACGTCTCGTGAGTTAGGCCCTCGTGTACTGTGCTTAGTTGCTCAGTCATGTCCGACTCTTTGCGACCCCATGGACTGTAACCCTCCAGGCTCTGCTGTCCATGGGAATTCTCCAGGCAAGAATATGGGAGTAGGTTGTCATGCCGTCCTCCAGGGGAATCTTCCCAATCCAGGGATCGAACCCAGGTCTCCTGCATTGCAGGTGGATTCTTTACCATCTGAGCCACCAGGGAAGCCCAAGAATACTGGAGTGGGTAGCCTGTCCCTTCTCCAGGGGAACTTCCCGGCCCAGAAATTGAACCAGGGTCTCCTGCATTGCAGGCAGATTCTTTACCAGCTGAGCCACCAGGAAAGCCCTGAGTTAAGCCCTAATCAGGTACTTTTTTTGGGATAAAATTCATGTAAGTTTCATAGCAACCCTATTAAATAGATATTTGTATCCCCAAAGTCACATAGTCTATATGTAAAGGAACAGGATTCCAGTCTATGAGGTACGGGGTCTTTCACATTGTGAATATAACTCTTTTCTGCTCTTCTGTGGCAGCGTGACACAGAATGCCCTCACTCTAGAACTGAGCTATAGGAGGATTCAGAGACAGCTCTCATAGGTGTCCTCAGTTTTTTCCCTTGCCAGCTAGTGAAGATTATTTCCTTCAGCCCCTCCTTCTGTGACTTGTTAACTAGTGCGGTCCCTCCCTCTGAGCATACTTCTCTCCGTATCCTCTGCAGCCTTAGCTGTATCCTCATCACCTGCACTTCCTCCAAAATTTCTTACCTGCTGTCTTTGCCTCTACCCTATCCTTCTCCATTTATTATCCATGTGTCAATCAAAATAATGTTTTTAAAGTGTAAATCAGGTTGTTTCAGTTCTCTGCTTTGAATTTTTAATGACTGGTAATTATACAAGGCATACAATCAATTTCATATTGTGACTTACAATACGCTGCATAATCTGACTCTCCCTACCTCTTTCCTCCAAGTTTATCTCCCTTTTCTCGCCACCTTTCACACACAGCAGTTTTCTTTATTCTCCTTCAGCCTCTGGTTGGAATGTCCTTTTCCTCTATCTTCCAATGGCTGGCCCCAATCAAAGGTCACCTCCTCCAGAAGGTCTTTTGGTTAGTCACCAGGTCTTAATAAGCTCTACTCTGCCTTCTAGCCACTTCCAATCAATCATCTCCTTTATTTTCTTTATAGGTCATTATTAGCCTGTGAAATGATTGATCTAATTGTTTATCCCTTTCATCCTGCCATGTAAGCTTCAGGGAGACTTCAGTGGCTTTGTCTCTCCTGTTCTCTTCTGAATCTTCAGTGCCTGGAGTAGAGTGTGGTGCACAAAGCATGCTCACGAAGTGCCAGTCAAATGGAGGAGTTCTCTTCTGTCTGTCAGTGGCCCCTCTTAAGTGCAGTGTTTAGAAAGGTAGAGGAGAAACCTGATGCTATCACTGCTTCCGTTGAGATTCCAGAATCCTGGCTCTGCAGCGTAGACCTCACTGGCTTCCTCTGTTTACTGTTGTTCTCACTGTTGCTGTCATTCAGGCCGCCAAGGTACATTGCTGACTCACGTTGAGCTCCTTAAAACTAGTCTCCTTACTTCTAGACCTTTATCCTCATAGCTCTCTATTTCTATATTTAGCTCTTTCTTCTAAGCACATTATTTTAATTGATTGACATCATCTCGTTAGATTTGGTTCCGGCGATCCACCTTTTGAAGTCTTTTTGGATCCTGCTTCTCTTTTCCAATTGATTAAGCCATTTTTGTCCCCTGCAGACTTGGCTCATAGCATGGTGACGTCCCTAGCCCCGAGTTTCTTGCTTCTAACTTGGGCCGATTGGAATTTCAGACACCCTTTGTTTGGTATAGGTTTTGCATCCTGTGAAGCTTATATGGTTCTATTTGAAAACTCCTGAAGAATGAAATCAAGAGAGTTGTTTCACATGATTTTTATCTTCTCTTTGGCAAGGAATAGCAGTTCCCCATCAAGGATGGGAGAAAATTGTTTCTGGATCCCACCTTTCCTTCATTTTCTTTTCCAGTTTTATATCATTTTTAGATTGAGAGGGGGAAAAATCATTCCTTCACAAATGAGTTGTAGATAACTGTTCCTTTGGGTGAATTCAGCTTCTTGTATAGGAAGAAGAAATAGCAACCCACTGCAGTATTCTCACCTGTAAACCCCATGGACAGAGCAGCCTGGTGGGCTACAGTCCAGGGGGTCTCAAAAAGATGGACATGACTGTGTGACTGAGCGTGATAGGAAGAAGATTATGTTTTGTGTGAATTTGTGGAAAGATAGCATAATCAAGTGAAAGAATACAAAGCTCATTAGATTATGGGTAATATGTGCTTCCACTTTATTAAATAATATTCAGCATCTATTGTTAGTACCTGTCAAATTCTATCTAATGTTTGGTATATATCAACTCCTTTGCTTTTCTAAACAACTAATAAGGTGATACTGTATCCCTCTTATTGATGAGGAAACCCAGATACAGAGAAGGTAAGTAACTTCTACATGTTCCATAGCTACAAAGCCACAATGTTAATATTGGAACACAGGCAGCAGTATTCTGTAAGTCATTTCTTAAACTGCTACCATATGCTATTTGTCAGAATTAATGCTGGGTATTATGCATGCATTATTGATTGCACTTGATCCTTAGTACATTTGTATGATGTAGATGTTATTTTTCCCATTTCACAAGTAAGGGAACAAAATCTTAGGACATTCAAATAGCCACCAGTTGGTCACAGAACTAGTAAATCACAGGAAGTGGAATTGGAATCCATTTCTGTCTAAAATCTAGTCTTTCAAACACTAAGGTATAGCACAATATTGTAAATGTATAATAAATGAATAAATGATACCTGGATAACTAAAGTTAAACTACAGTTTTCATGGGAAAAAGTTATTCATTGAAAGACAGCAGAGCCTGGAGACTAAGACGTACCATGAATTAATGACAGATAGCTTCCTGTGTTGTAGTTGAAAAAGACCAATTCAATAACCAATCATGTACAAATAACCCTGTTGTTTTGTACAAGAGGGCAAAAAGAAAGTTTAGACTAAAACAAAACAACAGTACACTTGGGACAATTAAATACCAAAAAGTTCTTAATCAGAAATTGTTTCTTTTTGTCTTACTTTATTGAGGAATTTCTCTGCATATGGAGCCAGCAGCGTTCATAATCGGACAAGTCTAACACCTGTAGTGCATGATAAAAACAAACTAGAAAGTTAATCCCAGGTTGAATAGTGCACTACAACTTTAAATATTTTATTAAAATTGCCATGAAAGAAAGAAAGAAAGAAAGTGAAGTTGCTCAGTCCTTTCTGACTCTTTGAGACCTCATGGACTGTAGCCTATCAGGGTCCTCCATCCATGGGATTTTCCAGACAAGAGTGCTGGAGTGGGTTGCCATTGCCTTCTCCAGGGGATCCTCCTAACCCAGGGATTGAACCCAGGTCTCCCGCACTGCAGGCAGACGCTTTACCACCTGAACCACCAAAGTAGTTAAGGAAAGTAACAATATATAAGATGTGTGTGTGTGTGTACAATGTGTGTTTTAATAGGACATTATAGCAAATGCTAAATGTGTAGATTCTATGCTGTCCGAAGAGCTTTAGCGTGTACTTAGTATTATTAGGATGTACTTCAACATTTGTATACTTCATGAGATTTTAAAATAACTTTTCTGTAAAGGATTTTTTTCTTCACAGGATAAATTGCTTTATCTTCATCACTCTCCAGTTTGAATGCTTGACATCTAGCTTCTTTCAGTTTGGAAAGTATTTATTGGATAAGAATTAAGACATTGAAATCCTACTGTGTAACAGGCTCTGTGACACACATTGTGTCTGTTGTAGGAGAGACACTGATAAAGTCCCTGCTTACGGAACTTATAGCCCAGTGGGCACTAGTTGTCAGGTTAACCCTCTTAGTGCAGGACATTAAATGAATCTCTGCATATTTTAGCATGGATCCATCTTGGGGAACCAATTATTTTAGTTGAGTCTAAGAAAAATAATGTTGCAGGTCTAATTATTAAGTGTTTTGTGCAATTGTCAATTGTGTTAAAGTGTATTTTGTTCATGTACTGTGTTCTAAGGTAAATTATCATTGCTCCTTTCCCTCTTTTTTTCTCTCTCTCCTGCACAGACACACGTGCGCGCACACACACACACACACACACACCATATTCACCTGTGGTTAGTCTCCATTCTGATTTATGCATCTAATACCTATTATTGAGATAAAACAGTGAAAACGACTTAGAAAATAAACCTCCTGATATAACTGTTCTCACCTTCCTCTTTATTCTCTCTTTAGAAATGAATTTAAGTTTACTTAAAAAGAGTCGATTTCTCAGTTAATCTTGTAATTATTTTTGCTTTGATAATTCCTTCCATTGCTGTTCTTTTTCGTTAGCATGTGCGGTTGTATTTTCACTTATAGTCTTTCTTTTTGAAAGTTAATGAGGTCTGCTAAGACGCATATTGTCCCAGCAATAGCCAAATGGCTGGAATGCAGCAGCAGGGGAAAAATTCATTACGGAGGAGGCATTGAAAAGGACGGCTGCTTCTTTAATGCCGTAGCCATTAAGACGGCAGCTTCCTGCCACCACAGTAGCACGTTTCATTGACTTTCCTCCTTCTCAGTGTTGTTTCCTGGTGATGAATTGAGATGTAATTCCCACCTGCTATCAAAAGCATATGTAAGGGTTTTCACATTATTTGTTTCTCTAATAGTAAAGTACTGCTGCCTAAACAAGAGAGGTTTTTAAACTTCTAAACTTTTTTAAAGTTTTAAGCCATTTCATAGATTTTCAAGAATAAGATTGATTTTATTCAGATGTTCTAGTGGAAAATTTAACAAAATTCATATTGAAATATTGATTTTCTCCTAATGTGCTCATTATGTATTAAGAAAAAAGATGGTTAAAAATGCACATTCCTGTTGAAGTTGTTTCATAGAGCCCTTTAAGCCAGAAATCAAGGTTCCTATTATTTCTACTTCATTTCTTATAATGGT
Source organism: Cephalophus harveyi (assembly GCA_006410635.1). Taxonomy (NCBI): domain Eukaryota; kingdom Metazoa; phylum Chordata; class Mammalia; order Artiodactyla; family Bovidae; genus Cephalophus; species Cephalophus harveyi. Next base: position 12,860 of record SJYT01060994.1, on the reverse strand, counting down.
AAATTCACCATAATCATTTCCCCTCTTAGTGATGTCCTCTTGGAATATGTCAGTCCTGTACTAGAAGTTCTCAGTTTCAAAGAAAAGGCTCTTCTTGATTGTAAAGATGAGAACTTAAGCCTGTTATTGTGTATTTAGAATCCTCCGTTGTGCACTATTGTATTTAGAGGCCAGAAGGGGTTGCTTCCTCCGAAACAATCACCATAAGTGTGTATCTCTTTCAATGTGTGGCATTCTCTGTTCATAAATCCCTTGATGTAGAAGTTAATCCACATCAAAGAGAGAAGTAATAAAGGAGAAAAGACAGAGAAGAGAATGTGATTGTTTGGCAGTAACGTGCTGACACTGGCTTTATCATTTCCAGATCCCAATCAGTTGTGGATCCTACAGTGCTAAAACGCATGGATAAAAATGAGGAAGAAAACATGCAACCTTTGCTCTCTCTGGACTGATAGCTTCTCTACCCTCTCCATGGATTAGAAACGGAAGGTACATGTTTTCAGCGCCAGGGTCAGCGCTGTGGATGAATTACCAGCTGGAAACTTATTTATTCATGTTAATGTAGCATAATATATAATAAGGCATCAGGCTTTCCCATTTGCCTGAACCATGGGTGCCCTGGTCTAGATTTAAAGAAAAGTCAATAATTTATTCTGTAAGTGCCAAGTTCTTTGTAAATACAATGTAATCTTCACGTCAAGTTTGTAAATTTTACTAGTAACTTAAATTGGAAGATTGGCTTTTGAGTCCATCCCAGTGATATGAACTGTAACAAGAACAGAAAAGATACATAAACAATCGAAGCTAATTAAATGTAGCCCTGTTTCCTATGGAGCCATATTTCAGCTATCATAGTGATTGTTTCATTGTTTTCCTCTGAAACTCTCTGTCATACTCAAATGTACGTTTAATGGGCACAGGGAGCTAAATGATTCTAGGAAATTATTATGATAAATGTATTTCCTGTCTAGGGATTTTCGATTCACAGAAAATGTACCCTAGTGACTATCACTGGCCTTGAATTTGGGAGGCAAGAAATGGCAAATAACCTGGTAAACTCAACACTTGAACTCTTCTATGTTGTTTAGTTCCTGGAGTCTTGTGAAAAAATATGTTCCCCAAAATAAGACGTGGAATTCTGGAAGAGAGTGGATTCTTTATAAACTGCTATCTTCACAATGTGTCCTTTACTCAAGATCCCATTATATGCCTGTCTGACGTACTTTAAGAACTTTATCCTGAAACACTCTTTGACCAAGAGAAAGAAAACCAATACTTGAGTAGTGTTTGAGAGCTAATTTTAAACAGAAAAGTTGCCAAGTACTGATAAGGGGCTAATTTCTAATTCTTGTGACTGGTTGAAAAAATATATATATTCACACACACACATATATATTTTTACTGAGCTTTGGTAAATCTGTGATGTGACAGGCTTATAAAATAAATCATGCATATTCAATGGTCTTAGAGATATTATAGATTATTGTCTGAGATGTTAACTCTGGAAAACCACTTCCACTAAAGTTAATGAAAATGAGGTATTGTGAAACAGACTTCCTGTGAATTTATTTAAGGGAATTCAATTTAATTTGTAATGCAATCTTGTATCTGTGCCATGTCAGTGAAATATATTTTTTCTTCAAAAAACCACAACAGGTCTCAACATAGCATAGGCAGTATCAGGTGACAGAGAATAATACTGTTTTTCTCAAATTCAGGTTAATTATCTTAATGATCCTAGAAGTACACATTTTCTTCTCAGAAAAGATTTTAAGAACATATTGCATCTAGGAGACATAATGAAAGCTTCTGAGGGCATCTGAGAGTCTCTGTTATAGTTTAAATCTAGATTTGGAATCCTTATGTTAAAGTTTTCTTTTCATAAAAATTTTGCAAGGATAGCACATTTAAAAAATTTAACTTTAAATTTCAAATTCTAGTGTGAAAAGGCAAGATTCTTACCACCCTTTCAGAGTGGTAATTTTTGAGACTGAGACTTAACCATTAAAATATTGTCTTGAAAGAAAAATATCTCAAGGAGCTTATGGAAACCAACAGAAATAAAGGCATGTAGCAGCCCATATATACTTTTTAGCCAAAAGCGTTAGAAAGTCCAGTTATACTTCTGTAGCCCAGAATCTTAAAATTAATATCAGTACATGATTCTGCTGTGTCACCAATGAACTGTCTAGTATTTGTAAAAATACATAAATGCACATAGATATTATGAATGAAAGATACCTTCAAAATGCCAACCTCCAATCAAGTGCAGAAGAATAATGAGTCAGGTCCTCTGCTCTACCCATAGATGTTGTAGAGATCAGAATGCACTGGAAGAAAAAGCGCAGTAACTCTAATCTTTCTAAGAACCCTGACCAAAGGTGTTCTTAGGTATTTTTCCTACTTGGCGTCATACATTTTTTAGCCTTGGGCTCTATATACTGTACAAGCAAGTGTTAGACAGTATGATGCATTGGAATAAAATGAAACAACTAAGTTCAGAAGGCCAGTCAACTTTTCATTTTCATGAGTTTCTTTGATATGCACCATTTATTGCCAAATTCAGAATTCTACCAGCTTCGGATGTCAACCAGCATAGCCGGCTTTTTTCCCCTGTCATATGTAAAAATAACTCGGAAGGCATATTTTATATGTATACCTACCCACTTATAACTATCATTCACACTCTCTCACTACCCAGCGTTTGGAACCTGCATTGGCATTGCTGCTTGACTGCTCTCCTTCAAATGAGCAATTGACTGTTGTCTGGGTTGTGTGAAATATTTTTAAATGCCTGAACAAATGACAACAATGTTGTATTTGAAATTGCTGTATCTAGTTCAGTCTGCCTATGATATCTGCAGCCTGAAAAAAAAACCTTCAGTAATCTTTTAAAGCTGCTTATAGAACATTTGATCAACTTTACGAATTTTCCCCTCAGCACCAGCTAACTGACACCATTTAGGAGTTTTCTTGTTCCTCATGATTTTCTGTGGTATGTGGTTATGTTTAATGTTACATAACTTAATAAATGGGGCTTCCCTGGTGGCTCAGCGGGTTAAGCATCTGCCCACAATGTGGGAGACCCAGGTTCAATTCCTCGGCTGGAAGATCCCCTGGAGAAGGAAACGGCAACCCAATCCAGTACTTAATAAATAAGCACCCTTATATTCTTTCGATTTGCTTGAGATAATCCATCCCCACTCATACACAGACACAAACACTACACTGTTTGCCCTAATGATTTGCCTCTCTATTTTGACAGCTGTGCTTTCCCTTTTCAGTTATCTTGTTATTTAAACTTTGTAGACGTCAAAGAATCATCACATTTGATTTGGAATAGGCCAGTAATTCATTTACTCCCTTCACTCAGCCTTCCCTACCTTCTACATCTGGTAATATTTCTTTTCTCCAATTTTTCAGGGGCAGCTGCTTCCAAAGCTGGTTAAAAATAAATAGCTTCCTTATGTTTTCAGTGGTATTTGCACACATTTTTGACTGATATTTTTCAAGGAAGAGATTATCATAAAAATATCCTCTAAGAAATATGAAGTGCCTCTTTTAAAATGGAATAAAGCAGTGATACTAGAATATGGATTCTATTTGTTCTGTCTTCCAAAAAGTAAATACATGCATCTCTATTATAAGAGTGAAATACAGATATCATTTGAAGAAGGATATCTGAGGTCTTGCTTTGAGCTTTCTTGTATAGTATTAAGTCCTTATTGTGTAAGTTCAATATAATAACTTGAAAACATTATTGACCAACAAAAATACAGTATTAAATTGAGTTTTGCAAGCAAGTTTTTGAAATGGGCATGCATGATTACTTTTATTTCAATAATGGTTTACGTAGGTGTGAGCAGGGACATCCCTTAAGTGTTTCCATGTAAAATCCCTGTTTTCTTTACAATACTGGAAATTCACACAATCATAAGCAGGAAAGCCAAGCAGCTGGGTTCTCTTTAATATTAACTAGGTCACATTGTTAAATTAAACATTTGAAGTTTCTATAATATTCCTGAGGAAACAGAGGCCCTCTAAGGCATCCAGAAAATGCAGAGCTGTTTTAGATATAAAGAAATATGTTCACGACTTGTCCCAAAAAGAAACTTGGGGCCATGGCAGTGTGTCTTTAGGAACAGACTTCCTTTTCTTCTACAAATAACCCCAAAGCATATGGACATAGCTTTACAGAAGTTCTATCAAAAAACCTGCTGAAAAGTTGTACGGTCCTCTGTTGGTTAAGTGTCTAGCTGGTTTGGTTGGTTAATAATATCTCTTTGGCTTCTTATTTGTTATGTATTTATTGATGATTACTTGAAACATTGCTTTCAGTTATGAGGCTTTTTCAGAATGATTTTCAACATACAAAAATAAATGGAGCAGAGCTCTGGTACGATGTGTGAATGTTCAGATTTGGTATTTATATTTTTTGCATCAGTCAGCTAATAGGCAAATGTTCCACTTTATATGTGCTATATAGATATTATAGATATATGGTCTAAGAAACAGTGATACATTTTAAATTTATGAGGCTATTAGATCATGTAAGAATCAGCAGATTATCTAAAATATATTAGAACAAACAGAGAGGATTGGCTAGGTGGGTAGCATGTGTAATTATCTTTAGCAATGAAAAGGATTTTTAAAAAATTTTTGCTTTAGTTGAGAAAACTGCTTTCTGATATGTTATTAGAACTAGTTAGCAGTGTTACCAGTATTCTTGCCTGGAAAATTCCACAGACAGAAGAGCCTGATGGGGTATAGTCCATGAGGTCGCAAAGAGTCAGACATGACCCAACACACACACACATATCCAGCACTATTAGTAAACAGTGAAAGGGAGAAAATAATCAATATAAAAGAAGGCTTGGCTTTGAAACATTAATATATCTCAACTTAAAGAACATAATTTTTTTCGTGAATTGAAGTTTTTATTTTGTAAATATCTATAGGTTAGCTCCACACATGGACATAATACTGTGGAATCTATTCTGTGCTGTGTAGAAATTTATTTCCCTGTACCATAGGAAAAAAATATAAAATAGTAATTCACTGGATTGAAACACCCAAGTTGTACTATTTTTTTAAAGGAGTGCAAATGGTACTGTTGAAATAAAAAGATATATTTAGAAGCCAAATAAGTATAGGTATTAAACACAATAAATGCACTTTTATAATAAATAGTGGACATTGTTACGTTTAGATGGTGTTTGATCAGTATTTGACTTAGTTTCAAGTTTCATGCATATATTTTTGTCCTTAATGATACTGATGCATTTATTCTGCCAAGATTAGTTTTTGTGGTGAATGTGAGGGACCTAGATGAGAATCAAAATAAACTTTAACAAAACAATTAAGAGTAAACAAATCCTAAACCATATTAAAAAATTGCAATGAATTATAATTGGTTTACATATAACAGAGGTTCAAAGCTTTGTCTTGTTTCTCATTCAGTTTTTCAGTTTTCATATTTCTGTAAAAGATAAACGAAACTTTCCAACCTAAGTAGTTTTTGTTTTCAAAACTGTCCAGATTAAATAAGAACACTACTAAGCATACTCTTTACTATTTGGCTCAACTACCTTTGAACTTTTGAGGGAGTTGTTTATTATAATACAATATTATAAATGATATAATTTTGAATAAATATACATTTCTGCTTTTAAAAAAGCCTTTATTTTGCATATGGTAAATGTTGAATTTTGTAGTGTGGATCTGTTGCATCTGTGAAATGGAGATTTCTAAAATGTCATCTAAAAATGGACAACAGTAATTTCATTTTGAGAGAAATTGTAGTTAGCCATTTTGGTTAGAACACCTGAAATTTTCTGATACTTGTATGTTTGGGGTTAAAGGGAAAAACACAATTTCATCAAAATTTCATTTTCAGTGTGTTGTAACTTCTAGATAAGCCTTCAAAGGAGAGCTTGGAAGAAGAAAGTTAACTTTTAAGTCTCATGGAGCAGTGGGAATGATCAATAAGTAAAATAGCATTTTCATGCAAAGTTATGGGATTAAACAAGAAACTAATTATAAAAGCATTAATTTAAATAAATCCTATAAAATAATTCTTGTTCAAAATATTAAGTAAAATAAAATTTTCAGTTTAACTTGAAAAAAATGCCTACTCAATAAATACACAGTTGTATCATCTGTGAGTTTCCTCGTTTATCCTATCTCTGGATGAAAAATCATCTAATAAAGGAAAGAGACATCTGGAACCCTTTGTAATTGATGTATGACTTTAGCTCAGATGCAGATGATTTTCCTGTGCACAGCTTTTGAGGTTATATCTCTTGAAAGTGAAAGTGAAAGTGAAGTCGCTCAGTCGTGTCTGACTCTTTGTGACCCCATGGACTGTAACCTATCAGGCTCCTCTGTCCATGGGATTTTCCAGGCTGGGTTGCCATCACCTTCTCCAATGGCTCTTCTCGACCCAGGGATCAAATCCAGGTCTCCCGCATTGTAGACAGACGCTTATCATATCTCTTAGAGTTGCCTCTATCCCCAGCTCTGTCAGGAGAAGCCCAAGTTTTCTAGCAGTTACTGGAGCATTCTGAGTGGGAATAAACGTAGGCAACCAGAGAATACTCAAAAAGCCAGAGATACAGCTGCACTTCTTGTCGCCTAAAAGTGCATTAAACTGTAGCATTAATTCTAAATACAGAAGATGATTTCAAAATGTCAAGAGTTTCTGATGTCAAGAGCTAAATATCAAGAGGCCATGGGGACATGATGGGCAGGGCGGTGATGTGTAGCAGCACCAAAACCCTTATCTCTGAGTAAGCCTTTTCTCTGCAGATAAGATATACTCTTATTCCCCTTAAGCTTCCCCAGGGGCTCAGCTGTAAAGAATCCACCCGCAATATAGGAGCTGCAGGAGACATGAGTTCAATCCCTGGGTAGGAAAGCCCTCTTGGAGGCGGAAATGGCAACCCACTTCAGTATTCTTGCCAGGAGGATTCCATGGACAGAGGAGCATGGTGGGCTATAGTCCACAGGACAAGACTCAGTCGACTTAGCACACACAGATGCTCCTATTCCCATTTTTCTAACTGGAAACATAAAAGTATCCACTGGAAACTGTATATGCTTTGTAATCTTTTAGGGAAAAAAAATGCTGCGTTATACACATAAAAACACAGTTCAGTCAGTTGTGTAGGACTGAAATATTTGCATGCTGATTTATAAGTCCTAAATTTTTTTAAATACATATAATAAGACTTTATTGCTAGAAAATTATTAAATGTTCTTTGTATCTGGGATTCATGGAGAAGACTGGTAATATCCTTTCTGTTGAATCCATATATCTAAACATTTCATTTGGATGTTTAATGGACATACCGCATTTAACACTGACGAAACTAAATTTCTTTATCCTGAACCTGCTTCCTCTTTATAACCTTCCCATCTCACTAAGTCAATCCTAACCTTCCAGTTTCTAGGGCTTAAAATTTTATAGTCATCCTTTCTCTCTCTTTTTTTAAAAAATCTCAGAACCACATCCAATCTGCTAGCTCATAGTTTCCACACTCTGTCTACTCTAAACTTTATCATCAGTACACTTTCCACCTGGAATAATAATCAGAAAACTCCTCTCCTTGCTTCTGCTCTTGCCCTCTACAGTCAGTTTCTAACACATTAGCAAGGATGAGCTCAGGTGATTTCATTCTTCTGAAAACTCCCTGTAAGAATAAAAACCAGGGTCCTTACGTTGATGTTTGAGGATTGATAGAAAGTTTGTAAGCACCAGAATAGCAGAAGAACATATTTTCTGATTGGGCTGGCATCATTACCTGCACAACACCAACATAATTGTTAAGTAATTTTTTGTTTCTGAAGTTCTAGACACTGTACTCTTTCACCCTGACCTTGATTTTTCTTAGGTCATCTCTTAAGTTTTCATCTAGTCTTTATTATCTTCCTGTCATCCTTGCAATTCTAGGAACTTGTCAAGCATTCCTCCAGTTCAAAACTTTCACTCTCTGTTGCTCCTGCCTCTTTCCACCAGATATCCCCGTAACTTTTCCCTCATCTCCTTAAGATCTTTGCTCAAATATCACCTTCTTAGAACGCTCTGGATTTCCCTGTTTAAACCTACATGGCCCTTTGATTCTTCACATTTTTTTTTTCTGCTCTATTTCTTCTCCATAGCTTTTATCACCTCCTAATATACCATAAAGCTTATTTATTTTGGTCACTTTACATTTTCCTCTAGAAGCATATGAACTCCACACAGGCAGGGATTTTTGTCTGTCTTCTTTACCATTTTATTACCAGTGCCTTGAATAGTGCCTGGAATTTAGCAGCAAATCCAAGAAGATTGCATGAATATCTTAATTTGTTGTTTCAGCTCGTTATATATTAGCTGGTAGTATACATTTGAGAAGGGCTCTTTTTTTTTTTTAAGAATTTTAAAAAAAAATTCATCATCAAAGTGAGAATTTCACCTCTCTGATGATGGTTGCTGCTAAGTCACTTCAGTCGTGTCCGACTCTGTGTGACCCCATAGACGGCAGCCCACCAGGTTCCCCCGTCCCTGGGATTCTCCAGGCAAGAATACTGAAGTGGGTTGCCATTTCCTTCCCCAATGCATGAAAGTGAAAAGTGAAAGGGAAGTCAATGAACCAACAATTACATCCCCTTTTCTCACAAATCTGGTTTCCACCCCAGGGCCTAAGTTTTACATCAGTGTATGAGCTTCATCTTTGGAAGCTTTATCTAAGATCATTAAATGTTGTGTCTAAATAATCATGGCTTATATTTATACCTAGAGAGACTACAAGATACCTCAGATGAAAAGTCATTTTGAACTCAAAACAATAGCAAATTGTTTTTAGTTGATTACTCTAGTTAATTCCAATCTTTAAAAACTGAAGAATGTTCAATATGAAAGAAAGATTAAGAGAATATGCATATATACTTACTTTTACTGGAAAGGAAAAGAGGAGAAGGAAGGAAATAGATTATGATCATCCTTCCTCTGAAACAATAAATATGATAAATGAGGAAGTTCTTTTATGTTTCTAAATCTTCTTCTTATCTAGAAATCTATATACTGCAACCACTTAATCTATGAACCCTCTTAACGGAAGTCTTATCACACCTGGGTTTTATATTTGATATCTTTTCATATTTTTCACTATCCTGACACCACATGACAGGAATTGATCAAGCTTGTATATTCTAACTGCATTTCCAACTTGCTCCCTTCACCTCTGTACTTCACTTGCAGATACTGTTTTCTGAATTTTACAATCACATTTTTGGTCCTTAACAATTCCCCCAACATTTTTTTTTTTACAATTTTGACAGATTTCCTCATAATTTTAGTAAACAGATATCTTAGATATTGGTTCTTGGTATGACAAATTTTGATTTTTATCCTTTGCAGTTTTTTATTCTTACTAAATTGATGGTATTCCTCTTCTTCCACTACACCTTTTCCTACATTACAGTAGTTCAATCCAACAGGTTTATAGTTTTCTACCACGACTTCTGTTAAGAAGACACTGAAAATAAAAGGTTGGTAAGTGGTATTGAAGAAGGAACTAGAAGTTGAAAAATATAGATATTTGACAGTGTTTTCAGAAGACAACCAGTCATTAGTGACTTTTTGGTGGATATTTTGTGCACTGATACTCAGTGTTGATCATGTTTCTTGTCAATTACTTAAAAAGATGACATTCAGGGTTAATGGATAGTTTGGAAAACCTTCTACAGAGAAGAGACTAAATGGCTCCTGCTCAGAAACGAGGCAGGATTTTCTTGTGTTTATATCCTTGACAGTCTGTACAGTGGAAGCCATTTGCCTCTGTGGCCTCCTTTTTTGTCAGTCTTCAAGAATGTGTTTAGTACCACTTCAGAAATAAAGAGTTCAAGCTCAGTACATATAGAATATGAAAGATACTATAGGTTGTATTGTTTTCTACTCAATTTTATTTTTTTCATGAATTATTTTTATGATTTAATCCTAACAATATGTTTTTTGATAAATATATTAATTACATTCACTGTTTAATGCACATAGAAATTTTACAAAGTCGGTCACTTTTTATTATATTCTTAAGCCCATGGTATCAATGTTTCATTTAATGTCTAGATTATTTCATTTAATGTCTAGATTATTTCATGCCTTTGTTGATTTTTGAGGACAAATGGACTTCTATTAAATAAAATGTCGCTAAATGAAATTTCAGATTCTGAAATGTGAATGTGCATATATGCCCTTTCAATCTTTTCATCATAAACTAAATTTCTGTAAATTTATCAAATAGCTATGAATACATTTGTCATTAAAACATGGAGACATGAAGCTGGTGTTAGTATTTGAAAGTATAAAATACTTTTAAAAAGACTTTAAACGTGTGGGCATATTTTAATGTTATTTTGAATTTGTTTTTAACTCAAATACATTTTATGAGATTGTTATAAACAAGTCACTAGAAAGAACTTAGTGACTTCTGGAATGACAGAGTATCTCCAAGCCAGTGTTAGTTATAAAGTCCTCCCCTGAAGCAGTGGAATGGACTGGATGATGATTTCAGTTTATTTCATTTTTAACGTTAACAGACACTTATTGAGCACTTAGTCTGTCCCAGGTAGTGTCCTAGGCTCCAGAGGTACAGAAGTAAACAAAACCAAGCCTGTGTCCTTCTGAAAGTCTCATTCTAGGGGAGAAGACATACAAAAAGCAGATAAGCAAGATTATATGCTGTCAGTTAGTAGTGTGAGTACAATGAAGACTTGCTAGTTTAATTTGTGTCCTCTCTGGCACTCTGGGCTTCCCTGGAGGCTCAGATGGTAAAGAATCTGCCGAGGTGTGGGAGACTCGGGTTTGATCTCTGGGTCGGGAAGATCCCCTGGAGAAGGGAATGGTTACCCACTCCAGTATTCTTGCCTCGAGAATCCCATGGACAAAGGAGCCTGGCAGGCTACAGTGTACGGGATCACAAAGAATCAGACACGACTGAGCAGCTAACACTTTCTGGCACTCTTGTTTCCTCAACTGTGAAGTAGCACAATCAGTTCAGTTCAGTTCAGTCGCTCAGTCGTATCCGACTCTTTGCGACCCCATGAATCGCAGCACGCCTGTACCAAAAACATGAGCTCGATCTCATTATATATCCTCTTGTTAATCTGGCCCCTTACTTTTCATGGAAAAATACAATATAATCTTTCTATTCCCATGCTATCTGGGGATGGCGATCAGGATTCTTCAGTTTCTTCTTTTCTGCTCAGCACTGGCGATGGTTGCCAGGGTTGCCCATGCTCACAGAAAATGCATCTTGCAACCTGCCTTTCAGGATCATCCAGCGGTGCCGGCTCCTCCTCAGTTTTGTCACTTTTAAGGGAAATTCCATACTGCTTTAATTTATTATGAGTGAAACATAAGCATGAATTTTCATCAGAAAAGAAGACTAAAGAACCAAAGGTAAATGAGTCCTGATAGACTGGGCAATTTAATTTTTCCATTTAATAGGTTACTTTCCCGTATCCACAGGGAGAACCACAGATCTATGGTTTTCCTGGATGGGTTTGGGTGTATTTCTTCTATGTACCACAGTTAAAGGGAGCTCTGATTGACCATCCAGAGGTGTTAATTTAGGTAGCATGAAAAGGATTACTTCCTCTTGGTATGTGAAACTTAGTGAGTTTTGTTTTTTTATAAATGGGTCATATTATAAAATACTCAGAGAATCTTATCATGGGAGAGTCTGAAAGTTTGGACAGAGTACAGGATACCATGAATATTGATTATAACTCATTTAGGAGGAGCTGTGAGCAAATAAAAGTTTCTCTTATGAAACATTAAAAAAACAGCAAATGACTTCCATCTTAGAAAAACAAATCACTAAATAAAAGTATCTACATTAGGGCAGGATGGAATGCCAGGTTAATTAATTGAAATAAAAACTGAGTGATCTTTCATATACTTTCATAAAGGGATATTTCAGATGGTCAACAATTGATTCTTAAATTCATGGGAAAACCCAGATAATCTATTATGGTTATAATAAAGCATCCTGCCTTTGAAAGCAGTAAAGTATTGCCTACTTTTGTGAACTGATATGTTTCTGAAGTCTTTGTAAATTTATTTCTCTCATTGGCTATATACTAATGATTTTAGCTAGAAAATAACGGTGGCTTTTATACAATTTTCATACAAAAAGGCATTTGAAAGCAATTTTTCTTGTAGAAAGAATTTTAAACCTATTTTGCCACAGTTGCTCTTTTGTCATTTAATGGATGTTATAAACATGGCTTAACAAATTTTTCTCAAAAATAATAAATTATGGATATAATTCAAGACTTAAAAAAAATCTAAGAATCTGTAGGCATAAATAATTTCAAACTTGGAACAATGATGAGAATATTTGATAATTTTTCAATATATTTGATTAATGAACACTGACAAAGAATTGTTAATACCCAAGGGGAAAAAGCAAAAAAAAAAAAAGCTTTCTAATTACTCGTCCCTCAGGTGTGGCCCCCCTCACCATAACCCAAAACCACCTCTCTTTTTGCTTTCTTTGAGAATAATAGATATTACTACTGGAGGATCCTTTAGAGATTAAGCAATCCAGATTGCTCATTTTATTAGTGTTTCTATAAATATACTATTATTTATAGTATAATATAAGCTTTGTCTTGCTAAAAGTCACACAACTAGTTAAGTGAAATGGTGGTACTAGAATGAAGAGTCAACCAATTTGGAGATAATGTTGTTGCTTCCTTGTTCTCCCCACCCTTTTCTATTAAACTATGTTCTGCCTGCATATGATCCCATTTCATTTTTTTCCATACCATTTAATGTGCTTGGAATTCTCAACCAGTATTATATTGGGTATGCA
>SJYT01060968.1:48366-83700 GCA_006410635.1 Cephalophus harveyi | reverse complement strand
GCTGGATGAAGCACAAGCTGGAATCAAGACTGCTGGGACAAATATCAATAACCTCAGATATGCAGATGACACCAACCTTATGGCAGAAAGTGAAGAAAATCTAAAGAGCGTCTTGATGAAACTGAAAGAGGAGACTGAAAAAGTTGGCTTAAAGCTCAACGTTCAGAAAACTAAGACCATGGCATCTGGTCCCATCACTTCATGGCAAATAGATGGGGAAACAGTGGAAACAGTGTCAAACTTTATTTTTTTGGGCTCCCAAATCACTGCAGATGGTGATTGCAGCCATGAGATTAAAAGACGCTTGCTCCTTAGAAGGAAAGTTATGACCAACCTAGACAGCATATTAAAAAGCAGAGACATTACTTTGTTAATAAAGGTCTGTCTAGTCAAGGCTATGGATTTTCCAGTGGTCATATATCGATGTGAGAGTTGGACTGTGAAGAAGGCTGAGCGCCGAAGAATTGATGCTTTTGAACTGTGGTGTTGGAGAAGACTCCTGAGAGTCCCTTGGACTGCAAGGAGATCCAACCAGTCCATTCTGAAGGAGATCAGCACTGGGATTTCTTTGGAAGGAATGATGCTAAAGCTGAAACTCCAGTACTTTGGCCACCTTATGCAGAGTTGACTCATTGGAAAAGACCCTGATGCTGGGAAAGATTGAGGGCCGGAGGAGAAGGGGATAACAGAGGATGAGATGGTTGGATGGCATCACTGACACAATGGACATGGGTTTGGGTGGACTCTGGAAGTTGGTGAGGGACCAGGAGGCCTGGCGTGCTGCGATTCATGGAATCACAAAGAGTCAGATATGACTGAGCGACTGAACTGAATTGAAAGATCAGTGAACTTGAGTTTCTTACTTTTGTTTACAGTTCATTGTATATAAGATCTGTGCATGCTGATTTGCTCGGGTTGAGACAGAGCCCTTGTGAGTAGGAGCTGCTATTCCCAACACTCTTTAAACTCTTGCTGTTGTTTTTTAGTCATGCAGTCATGTCCAGCTCTTTGTGACTCCATGGATTACAACATGCCAGCCTTCCCTGTCCCTCGCCATCTCTATAATCTTACCTAACTATATTTGTTGTTGTTCAGTCACTAAGTTGTGTCCAACTCTTCGTGACCCCTTGGACTGCAGCACTTTAAGCTCCTCTGTCCTTCGCTAATTCCTGGAGTTTACTCAGATTCGTGTCCATTGAGTCAATGATGCTATGTAACCATCTCTAGCACTCATTTCTGCTTGTACTTCAATATGTTATATTTTTGTTTATTGTCTGTCTCCATGAGACCAGTGACTTCATCTATGGTTCTTACTGCTCTATCACCACGACCTAGGTAATTTTCTGGTATGCAGTAGGTGCTCCGGAGAAGGCAATGGCACCCCACTCCAGTACTCTTGCCTGGAAAATCCCATTGGCGGAGGAGCCTGGTAGGCTGCAGTCCATGGGGTCGCTGAGTCAGACACGACTGAGCGATTTCACTTTGACTTTTCACTTTCATGCACTGGAGAAGGAAATGGCAACCCACTCCAGTGTTCGTGCCTGGAGAATCCCAGGGATGGCGGAGCCCGGTGGGCTGCCATCTGTGGGGTCGCACAGAGTCGGACACGACTGAAGCGACTTAGCAGCAGCAGTAGCAGCAGCAGTAGGTGCTCATACCAGAGCACCACTTCCTGAATGAAGCGGTTGATGAACAGCTGCCTCCTTTTAATAACTACATTCACCTGTATAGGTACACTGGGGAAATGGAGAGGTTTCTATTGAGTTCTGTCCGCAAGACACTGGGAAAACACGGTACTGGGAATTGACTCAGAATGTTGGGCTCAAGAGGCACGTGTGAGGCCTACCTTTTCCATGAGCTCTTTGACATGTCAATTGATTTTTCTGAGCCTTAAGTTTTGGATCTGTGTGAAGGGGACGATAATAAACCTCACAAAGTTGCAGTAAAAATCAACTGTAATAATACATGTCCTATTGTTATGGACTGCAAATGTTTGTTACTAGCATGACATCATTAGAAAAAGCAACATACGGATGGCTAACAAACACATGAAAAGATGCTCAACATCACTCATTATCAGAGAAATATAAATCAAAACCACAATGAGGTCCATTTCACACCAGTCAGAATGGCAGCGATCTAAAAGTCTACAAACAATAAATGCTGGAGAGGGTGTGGAGAAAACGGAACCCTCTGACACTGTTGGTGGGAATGCAAACTAGTACAGCCACTATGGAGAACAGTGTGGAGCTTCCTTAAAAAGTTGCAAATAGAACTGCCTTAAGTGAAGTGAAGTGAAGTCGCTCAGTCGTGTCCGACTCTTTGCAACCCCATGGACTGTAGCCTACCAGACTTCTCCGTCCATGGGATTTTCCAGGCAAGAATACTGGAGTGGGTTACCATTTCC
The DNA here is from genome assembly GCA_006410635.1 of Cephalophus harveyi. Taxonomy (NCBI): domain Eukaryota; kingdom Metazoa; phylum Chordata; class Mammalia; order Artiodactyla; family Bovidae; genus Cephalophus; species Cephalophus harveyi. The sequence continues at coordinate 81,293 of SJYT01060968.1, read as the reverse complement.
TTCTCCAGGGGATCTTCCCAACCCAGGAATCAAACATGGGTCTCCCGCATTGGAGGCAGGCACTTTAATCTCTGAGCCACCAGGGAAGCCTGCAATCCCACTGATGGGCATACACACCAAGGAAACCAGAATTGAAAGAGACACGTGTACCCCAATGTTCATCGCAGCACTGTTTATAATAGCCAGGACATGGAAACAACCTAGATGTCCATCAGCAGATGAATGGACAAGAAAGCTGTGGTTCATATACACAATGGAGTATTACTCAGCCATTAAAAAGAATACATTTAAATCAGTTCTAACGAGGTGGATGAAACTGGAGCCTATTATACAGAGTGAAGTAAGCCAGAAAGAAAAACACCAATACAGTATACTAACACATATATATGGAATTTGGAAAGATGGTAATGGTAACCCTGTATGCGAGACACAAAAGAGACACAGATGTATAGAGTGGACTTTTGGACTCTGTGGGAGAGGGAGAGGGTGGGGTGATTTGGAAGGGCGGCATTGAAACATGTATACTATCATGTAAGAAACGAATTGTTAGTCTATGTTTGATACAGGATACAGGATGCTTGGGGCTGGTGCACGGGGATGATCCAGAGAGATGATATGGTGTGGGAGGTGGGAGGGGGGTTCAGGATTGGGAACTCATGTACACCCATGGCTGATTCATGTCAATGTATGGCAAAACCAATACAGTATTGTAAAGCAAAATAAAGTAAAAATAAAAATTTTTCAAAAAGTAAGTGGGAAAAAAAAAATAAAAAGAAAAAGCAAGACATTTAGCCAAATAGCTGTGCTCTGTCTATAAAAGCAATATGGATTTGGGTCAAATCTTTTTCCTTTTCTAGGTCTCAATTTCTTCTGCTGGCAAAAGAGTTGTTATTAATGATCCTGAACATCCCATCCAGTATGAAAGTCCATGTCCACTAAGGACTATATTTTTCTTTTCATGTTCCTTCCTAAGGTTAGGGATTATGCAGGTGTTTCTTCAATTTCTATAAAAATATAAAAGAGATTTAATGTCAGGTGTTAGCTTCATTTTCTTTACCACCATTAGGCATTATCCTACTTAGAGTGACAAATTCACCACGTAACAGTGCTCAAGTTTTCAGTATTTTTCACTACGACAGCCTGCAGTGGCTACAAGGAGCACCTTTTCCCACATAGTTACTACTGTTGACGTGAGACTCAGCACATTTGACAGAGGTGGCTTGCTATGATGGCAGAAAGGGTGCCGAGTTACACCCGAGTCCAGCGTTCACATTCACATTATTCTGTCTTTGGAAAACGTGCCTTCCACTCCCCACCAAATGTGAGAAAGAAAACTGCTTTCCTGTGTAGAACACTCTATTTTCAGAGACTCTCTGAGGAGATCATGACAGGCGTGGGCTGGATTTATGGGTGAGCTGTGCTTACCAGGTGGCGTCTTGGGCTGATGAATCCCATGGTTCATGTTAACACGTCTGGACTCTCTGCGCAGTGATACCCATGCTTTTCTCCAGGAGGCAGGCACTGAGGGCCAGGGAAGCTGCTGCAATGCACTGAGAGGCTGGATACCATGCAGAGGACGCTGTTATTAGGAAGAGAAACCTTTCTTGGAGATCAACTTCCTATTTCCACATAAGGGATATGGTACTACCTCAAAACCTGTTTCAAATCCTAGTTGGAGTTTTTTTTTTTTTGGCTGCACTGGTTCTTTGTTGTGGGGCATGTGGGCTTTCTCTAGTTGCCATGAGTGCGGACTGCTCTCCTGTGGTGCCCGGACTTATCACTGCAGTGGCTTCGCTTAAACAGAGCATGGGTTTCAGGGCACGTGGGCTTCAGTAGTTGTGGTGCATGGCATGTGGAAATGGCAACCCACTCCAGTGTTCTTGCCTTGAGAATCCCAGGGACGGGGGAGCCTGGTGGGCTGCTGTTTATGGGGTCGCACAGAGTCGGACACAATTGAAGCGATTTAGCAGCAGGGCTTCAGTAGTCGTGGTGCATGGCATGTGGGATCCTAGTTTCTGGACAAGGGATCAAATCATATCCCCTGCATTGGCAGCATATCCCCTGCACTGGCAACCTTCTTAACCACTGGACCACCAGGGAAGTCCCCTAGCTGAAGTTATTGAACAGCAACTGGACATGAGGCTGTTGAATTAGCAATGAATATGGATGGAAGCTACTCAGTTGGTGTCTGGACAGGCAGTTACTGACTTAGATTTCAGTGAGATGGATGGAGTGATGGAGAAACTGAAAGACCAATCAGAATTCAAGCACTTCATATTTTAATTAATTAAGGCTTGCCTTAATCTCATTCCAATTTATAGGTCTAACTCTTTCTCAATTCTCCCCAGAACCTGTTCTTAATTCCAACCAGTCAAACCTTATAGCCTTTAATAAGGCACATTGAATTTCTTCTGTGTTGCTTTGCTCATGTGACCCTTTGGTCTATAGCAGTCTCTCTCTTTTGCCCCCATTCATCTAATTCCTGTACTTCTCTTAAGGCACAGACCCAATGCTGCCTACCTCCTTCGACCTCATATAAATTTCCTTTTTCTGAACTATTACTGTATTTTAACTTCACTTGTTAGATTTAACTCCTTCATAGATTATATGGCCCTCTGATATCAGAGCATACTTTTGAAAAAACTTGTCACGACTTCTAATGAAACGTTAGAAATATAGTAAGTTCAAACAAGTTTTCTTATTTATTGCTTGCCAAGGTCTAAATGATTTTTAACAATTGTTTTTTTAAATCTTTAATTCAAATGAAAGCATCTTTGATCTCCCAAAGCTGTGTCTTTCATTGATTTTGAAGTCTCTCTGTTGAAAATCTATGAAGAGCCATGTAAAGAGCCTAGTACAGACCCTGGCATATGTTTAGGTTTATTATGGTCACCTTCACTGGCTTTGTTTCCAATGGCTGTGTTTGTGACAACATAGAATGTGTTTCCTGCTTAGTCCCCTCTAAACATACACGCAGGCCCACACATCCTTCTCCAAGGTCTCAAGGAGAAAGGGTGGCCCTACCTCAATATCTTCAGGGTTACTATCTCCCCCTCCTACTCCCCAGTGTTATACTTCTTTCTGATAGTCAGTATTATTTTTAGCATTTTCTAAATTTATTTTTCCCTTTAATCAATACACTAACCTCTCTCTCCATAGACTATTCCACAATTCATAGGTTGTTTACACTTAATGGTATTATAAATTTATTAAAAACACTATTATTAATAATAACAAGCAATTTTAATGTATTTCTTTTTGAAATAATGGCACGATCTTTCAATGGTTCTGTTTCATGTACTTTGTAGAGTGCATTCAGAATCGTTTGGTTAGATTTTTTTTCCTGTATGCTTCCTAATCATTCTTAATTAATTTTAGATGTAAACAGAGTGAGAAATCTTTTCTGTTTAAAGAAATGTTTTTTACCACAAAAGTAGTGCATGCAACAGCTAGTTGAAAAGAACCCAAAAGGAAGAATTATGACATTATAAACAGAGAGATTAGTTTTCTTTTTCATTAACTTGTTTTGGTTCTTGAAACTAGTTTGCATTTTCTCTTGAAGTTAATTGGAGGGTGGGAGGTAGAAGGACTAAGCTCTGTTAAGGTTGTCTGAATACTGGAGTCTGATCCATTTGGAATTTTGGCTCTGTGTGCATGCTAAGTTGCTTCGGTTGTATCCGACTCTTTGTGACCCCATGGACTGTAGCCCACCAGGCTCTTCTGTCCATGGGATTCTCCAGGCAAGAATACTAGCATGGGCTGCCATGCCCTCCTCTGGGAGATATTTCTGACCCAGGTATCGAACGCACATCTCTTATGTCTCTTGCATTGGCAGAAGGTTTTTTTTTTTAACCACTAGTGCCACTTGGGAAGCCCAGCCATTCCCTAACTAGGTGATTGTGAACAATTTAACTTCCCTGGGCCTCAGTTTTCTCATATATAGAATGAGTATAACATGAGTGCAACCTACCTTGTAAGGTTTTTATGTTTTTTAAAATCAAATAATGTTTGCAAAAGATAGCACAATGCCCTGGAATATAGTAAGCACTTACTGCAACCTTGGAGTGATTGCATCAGCTAGAAGAAAACTGCTTATTTCTTAGTTCATCAATAATTTCCTAGGCAGCTGTTATGACTTGCCATACTCTGTAGCTTTGAATTCATTGGAGCCACATTAGCTATAGTTCTTTGGAAGTTACAGGGTTGGGACTTCAACTGTTTTCCCAACGCCTGGAGTTGGGGGTTCCCTATGAAAACTGGGGAGAAATGTGAGCAGGTTTAGCCATAAATAAGATTATGCAAGAGATAATTCATTCCGTGTAGTGTCTTCTCGTTTACTTTTTCTGTGTTCATGGTTGAAAATGTCCATGTGCCTGGGTGCAGGTACAGTTAATTCTAAATTTTCATTCATTCAGTTCATAGACACAGCTTTAAGCAGAAGATGGTAACTGTAAGTTATACAGATAAATGACAGGGGCATTTCAGTCAAAGAATCAGGAGGTCTAACATGGTAATCTTTTATTCATGTATTTATTTATTCATCCAATCATTACTGAAGAACTTCTGTGTTCTAGGCACTGGTCTAAGTCCTTGGAATATGCATACATGTATGCTCAGTCACATCAGTCATGTCCACCTCTTTATGACTTCATGAACTATAGCTCACCAGGCTCCTCTGTCCATGTAATTCTCCAGAAAAAATACTGCAGTGGATTGCCACGCCTTCCCCCAGGGGATCTTCCCTACTCAGGGATCAAATCTAAGTCAAATCTGAGTCTCCTGCAACTCCTGTATTGCAGGTGGGTTTTTGTTTTTTACCACTTGAGCCACCAGGAAGGCCCTTGGGATATATAAGTCAACAAAATGAAGATAGAACGTCCCACTTAAGGTCTGGGAGAAAGGGGACACAGTGAAATCCGAAGCATAGTATGAGAAGACAGATGAGTATTCAGAGGGATCTGCCTTAGTCTGGGGGTCATGCAGGTGCCCTTAAAGGGAATATTAGTTAAGCTGAATAGGCAATAGCATGAGGCAATGAAGTTTGTTTCGGGGAGAGAAAATAGCCATGAAAAAGCACAGGGGGCTTGCAAGAGGGTGCTGAGAATCAGGCCCTGCTAGGCAGGCTAGCATTTTGTCACCCCTTAAAATGGATATTTAAAAACTATTCACTCAATATTTATTTCTTGGGGCCAGGGAGAAATTGATTTTTCTATTACAAAAAATTATATGCAAAACACATTCACTTAGTAATTCACTTCAGCAGGGTCAAAGCAGTCGATATTGTGGAATTATTCAGTGAAATGTTCCTCATTTTCATCTCTTTCTTCAGTTTGTGTGTGTTTTGAATCACAGAGCTTCTAGGGAGGTGTGTTAAAAATGCAAAATTTAGATAATAAAATAAGCTACTCATCCTTGATAAACAGCACTATGCCACATATTATTTGGTTTTGGAAATGCAACTTACTGCCAACTTCTAGTTATTTTGCAGAAATATGTTTTGCAGAAATACTTATTAACTTAGTGTGTCTGGGGAACGAGGAGAATATTTTTATTTACCTTTGTGCGAGCTCACTCTTTATAGGAGCAACACCAACATAAAGAGTTAAAGACCCAAGTTAGCAAGCCAGTATTTCCAACATGCTCCAGTGAGGTGAGTACCCCAGTAGGTCCAGCCTCTACTTAAACTCTTGGTGGCTCAGACCGTAAAGAATCTGTGTGCAGTGCAGGAGACCTGGGTTTGAGCCCTGGGTCAGGAAGATCCTCTGGAAGTGGAAATGGCAATCCACTCCAGTATTCTTGCCTGGAGAATTCCATGGACAGAGGAGTCTGGCAGGCTACAGTCCATGGGGTTGCAAAGAGTCAAACATGACTGAGCAACAAACACTACTTAAATTCTTAAATAAGTTAAGGATGACTGAAACATCGAGTGCAAAGGAGAGTGTGAGACAAGATTGAAAAAGTAAGTGGGGTCCAGTTATAAAGAGCCCCGTATGACATGTGAGGAGTTTGCATTTTGTCTATAAGAAATGTGAAACCATTGAAGCAGGTTGACATGGCAAAATTTTCGGTTTAGAGATTTTTGTGTCAGTGTGAGTCAAAGCATTGGAGGGAAGTAAGACTTGATAAAGGAAGATGCGTCAGTAGACAGTTGGATAACTGAGGCGAGAAACGATATTACATTGAACTAGGAGGTGTTAGAAGAGTGTAGGGAGTGTCTCAAAACATGAAGCATAGTTATATAAAGAGGCATTATCAGCTGAACCTCTTGGCAGATAGCAAAGCATCATCCCCTAGACTAGAGTTCAGGGGCAGGACTCCAGTCTATGGACATAGGGCACCAGCGGTAAGAGTGAGATGAGGCTTCATGGCAAGGGTTTGTGAACCTCCCTGATTAAGACAGGGATCCTAGCAATGGACCTGTCATGCCAAGAAGAGACTTTATTATAAGAAAAGGGGTGTGAGAAAAAGAAGAGAGAGATACCTAGAGAGGAGCAGTTCAGTGAGGATGTGGAACTGTGAGGACTCTCAGCCTGAGGGCCTTAATTGTCACACTTGTGTATCAACAGCTACTTAGAAAGAATTTGAGAGACTAGGATGCTAATAGCTGATAATGGCATAATGTTTTTCATATTCAGTCTTTGCCTCTCTCCAATTCATTTTCTGAACAGCAGCTGGAATTCTTAAACAGAAACCTGATCATTCATTGCCCTGCTTAAAACACACTTCAGTGCCTTTTTGGATAAATACCAAGATCTTTCTTATGGTTTACACAGTCCTGACTACTCCTCAGTTCAGTTCAGTTCAGTCGCTCAGTCGTGTCCGACTCTTGACTACTCCTAGCCCTTGTTCAACTTCTGGTCTCACTTTGAGGCATGCTCTCTCACCCTTAGGATTCAACTACCAGAGTTTTTTTTTTTTTTTTTTAATTCGAAATGACATTCTATTTATTTCAAGCCTCCAGACTTGTTGTGTGCAAGCTTTAAAACCCTCCTCTTCTCCTCATTTACTTTTTAAGCTCTGGTCTAAAAGCTGCTTCATCAGAAAGTCCCCAGTACAAAAGTCCCCTATTGTATAGTCTCTCAGCTTTCTCCATTTTCCTTTCATAGCCCTTATGATTGTAATCACATAATCATTTTAGAAATGTTTTACCATGTATCTCTTCATGAGTAGACTGTAGACTCCTTGCAAAGGGAACCATGTTTGCTTATTTATTGTAGTATATCTTGTGCCAGCAGAGTGTCTGACATATATAAACCATCAGCAAATATTCGTTGAATGAATAGTTGAATCCTTGGGTTATTTTTAAGTACCCTGGTGTAGCTGTTGTTTAGTTATTAAGTTGTGTCCACTCTTTTGCAGTCTCATGGACTGTAGCCCGCCAGGCTCTTCTGTCTGTGGGATTTCGCAGACAAGAATACTGGAATGGGTTGCTACCTCCTCCTCCAGGGGATCTTCCTGACCCAGTGATCGAACCCACATCTCTCATGTATCCTGCATTGGCAGGTGGATTCTTCATCACTGAGTCACCAGGAAAGCCTCAAGTACCCCATAGCTATGCCTTAATTCAAAGCATTTTTTAAAATTTATTTTTTTAATGTAAGGATCATTCCTTTTTTGAGAATTTTGAGAAAATTGAGAATTTTGTTGTTTCTCTGTCAAACATCAACAAGAATCAGCCATTGGTGTACATATGTATCCTCCCTGTTGAATCTCCCTCCCCATCCCACTCCTCTAGGTTTATACAGAGCCCCTGTTTGAGTTAACTGCGACGTAGTGGTAGTGCTGACAAGTATCATTGAGTAGGGATATGCCTTCCTCCCATCCCTTACATTATACTGTTTAGGCATTTTCCTACTTTTATAGCAGAATGTTTCTTTCATTGGGCAAAGAATAAGATAGAAAGGACAGAAACATACCTACACTGGTGTTTTGAGGGAGAAGGGTGGAGGGTAGAAAAGCTAGGTCACCTCTGTTGAAACACTGAAATCCCTAAATATAGATATTCCTAAGCAGAAGGAAGATGTTTGGTAGATATTTTGCTAACATGGATTCTTTTTTTTTTTTTTTGAGATATTAATTGAAAGTTGAGATGTTCACTTTTTCTCCTTGAATTTTTGTCTTTTCTATCCTCCATTCAAGCAGACAACACATTTCATGCATCCTTGCCACATGAAAAGTCTTTGGCAGAGTTTCCTGGCTTCTGTTTGCCCACTGAGGATAATAAAACTTGAAGAGAGCGGAAATTGGTATCTCTATGTGAAACCAAGAGAGACAGAAGGTTTGCCAAAGGAAAAAGAACTTTCTCCAGGTCTCAGGGATGAAACAAGTCTGCTGGTTCTTAAACAGAGGGGATGCTTAGGTCCACCCTGGAAGTACCCAAGGCTGTAGCAGGGCTTCAGGGGAAATCTCCAGGTGATAAATCATGTGGGTTAGATGCCAAGCTTAGGGTCCTAGCTTTGTTAAAGAGCCCCTGCTCTACACGTGGCATGGAAATGACACACTGGTGGACTTGATGGGATCCTGTGGCTGCAGCAAAATGTAGCTGTTAACAAATGTGAACAGATAACCTTGTGATCAGTGTTCTAATGCCCAGACCTGGAGTAAGACATTAGAACCTCAATACAAACCTGGGGGTGGGAGAAAGTCTGGAATTACCTGAAGCTGAATTTCTCACAAATTCAATGTGACTTGGTTCTCAGAATAGAAATTAGATGATTTACAAATAATAATGGAATGTGGTTTTACTAATTTATCTGATTAAGATTCATTCTTGCTGCATGAAACAAAGAAACAACAATAACAACAACAAAAGCTGCGCTAGTCTTTTCTTCCTATTGTGAGGGGATGGTTTATTTTTATTTAAAATTTTTAAAAATTCTGAGTGAAATGTACAAGGTATTTCAAAGAGCTCAGCATTAACTGTCTACTGCAGTAACTGATCTCATCAGCAGCAGACAGCTCTTAATGGTACCTTGATGATTAAGACTAAGAAATAAAACCCAAATCTCATCCATTCTGAGAGTCACATTGTGCTGCATTGTCTGTGGGGGCATCCCTCTTTATCTGGAAGAAAGAAAGTAACACTGAGCGCCAAACAACAGAGTTGATCTGCTTTCAGCGGAGTGATTATCTCAGTGAAGCACGTATTACCTTAAATAGAGTAAGGCAGGTACAGCATGTGTTTCCCATTTTAGGAAGAAAATGCAAAGGCAATAGGTCTACTGTAAGGGGATCTTGATGTTGGGCTGGCAATACCAGCTTGGGTGGAGAATTGATGGCAAACAAAGTGAAATTTGGAAATCAGAATGTTGACTACTTATTTTGTGCTTTGGTATTGAGACAAGATTTCTCTATGTAATCATTTTTTTTTGTGAATTATCATTCATTCCATTTTTCAACAATATTTATTGAAGGTTTCACTGTGGGCTAGGCTTTGGAGACACATAAATTAATTTCAGAAAGTGATAGTACATGTGCAAGAATGTTCGTGACACAAGGCAAGTAATAAGTTTGGAAAAGACTGGGGAGAACAATACTTCCTTTCCTCTGTTCTCTTTTTCCTCCTTTTCCCTTTCATTTTCTTTTTAAAAATCAATACTCGCATATATAATATGTAAAAGTTTTATAAACAAGTAGGAAATACTAGGTTGACAATTTCAGCCTCTGCTGCCAATGCTGGGTGTGAACACTGAGGAAAAAATTTAGGGCAAAGAAAGTGGGATCTGGGATCTGTGAGTTTATGAGGAGTAGTGTTTCCCATAAATTTGAGCAAACTCCAGGAGATGGTAAAGGACAGGGAAGCCTGACATGCTGCAGTCCGTGGTGTCACACAGAGTCAGACACAACTTAGCAACTAAACAACAGCAATATTCTCCAAGACAGCCTGATGTAACTTTTTTTGCATGTAAAAAGCCACTGAAAAAGGCTGAGATAAGGAAAATTAAAGAAAGCAGTGCCAGTGGTGTGTTGGTGATTCTTCACATTTATGAAATACACTTGTCAGTTACTTAGAAATTTTGTGAGACAGTTGTTAAACTGTTGGTAGCTTGAAATCAGCCATGATGGAAGTATTTACATCATCAGTTCAGTTCAGTCACTCAGTCGTGTCTGATTCTTTGTGACCCCATGAACCGCAGCATGCCAGTCCTCCCTGTCTATCACCAGCTCCCGGAGTCCACCCAAACTTATGTCCATCGAGTCAGTGATGCCATCCAACCATTTCATCCTCTGTCGTCCCCTTCTCCTCCTGCCCTCAATCTTTCCCAGCATCAGGGTCTTTTCAATGAGTCAAATCTTCGCATCAGGTGGCCAAAGTATTGGAGTTTCAGCTTTAGCATCAGTTCTTCCAATGAACACCCAGGACTGATCTCCTTTAGGATGGACTGGTTGGATCTCCTTGCAGTCCAAGGGACTCTCGAGAGTCTTCTCCAACACCACAGTTCAAAAGCATCAATTCTTCTACGCTCAGCTTTCTTTATGGTCCAGCTCTCACATCCATACATGACCACTGGAAAAACCATAGCCTTGACTAGACGGACCTTTGTTAACAAAGTAATGTCTCTGCTTTTGAACATGCTGTCTAGATTGGTCATAACTTTCCTTCCAAGGAGTAAGCGTCTTTTAATTTCATAGCAGCAATCACCATCTGCAGTGATTTTGGAACCCCCCAAAATAAAGTTAGCCACTGTTTCCACATCTATTTCCCATGAAGTGATGGGACCAGATGCCATGATCTTCGTTTTCTGAATGTTGAGCTTTAAGTCAACTTTTTCACTCTCCCTTTTCACTTTCATCAAGAGGCTCTTTAGTTCTTCTTCACTTCCTGCCATAAGGGTGGTGTCATCTACATACCTGAGGTTATTTATATTTACATCGTAGCAAGAAGCAAATGCTACAAATCATGACTTAAACAAAAAACAGTGAATTGCTCTACCAGCCTACCAGTAGAAATGACAACTCCAAGATTCTTTCACTTTCTTAGTGGGCAAAATTATGAGTATTCTCTGTGTGAACTTTTAAAGGAGGCAATATGATAGTTGAGGATATACCAGAAATTGCAGAACTATCCATGGGTACCAGAGTAGCAGGAAACTTATGGACCTGAAAAGAATACAGAAGGAGGGCATACTGATGATGCCCATGTAGCTTTCTTTGATCATCAGGAATAAGCCAAAGACCATTAGATGAGTGGATAATAGTCATTTGGGGAAGGAGAAATTTTCAATCCATGTGTTAGCCATTGATAACATTTTCCATGGTGTTTTCTGTTAAATAAATTTCATACTGCCATTCTGTGAGAAGGCATGGTATATAAAGGTAGCAGTACTTTCACCCTATTATTTTATAATGTGGACTTGACTTGTATAATAGTATCTACATTAGCTCAGACAGTAAAAAATCTCGGAGAAGGCAATAGCAAGCCACTCCAGTACTCTTGCCTGGAAAATCCCATGGATGGAGGAGCCTGGTAGGCTGCAGTCCATGGGGTCGCTAGGAGTCGGTCGCGAGTGAGCGACTTCACTTTCACTTTTCGCTTTCACACAATGGAGAAGGAAATGGCAACCCACTCCAGTGTTCTTGCCTGGAGAATCCCAGGGACGGGGGAGCCTGTTGGGCTGCCGTCTGTGGGGTCGCACAGAGTTGGACACGACTGAAGCGACTTAGCAGCAGCAGCAGTAAAAAATCTGCCTGCAATGCAGGATGCCCAGCTTTGATCCCTGGGTCGGGAGATTCCCTGGAGTAGGGAATGGCTATCTACTCCAGTATTCTTACCTGGAAAATCCCATGGACAGAGGAGCCTGGCAGGCTACAGTCCATGGGGTCACAAACAGTCAGATACAACTGAGCAATTAACACTTTCTTTCACTATGTTTTATTTATTTATTTATACCTATACACTTGCATGTATGCAGACACAGTGATAATCATGTAAATGGTACAGGAAGGCACAAAAACAAAAGTCCTTGTTTTCTAACTTCAGTGGGATGTTTCAGTCTCATCCTGAGACTATTGACTCTCTCTATCACCATATCTACTTTTAATATGCCACACTCTCCACAAGACTCTAGTTGATTTTGTTCAGAAATAACAACAAAGACCAAATCAGGGGCTCAACATAGAAATTTTAGTATTTTGTATAAGAGTTGGAGATACAGCATGTCAATGAAGCCACCTGAGGTACAGAGCAGAAAATATATATTTTTTCTTTTCAAAGATAATTTTATGATATTTTTAAACAAAGTTTCTATATTAGCCCTAATATGAGATTTTTAAAATCTAATTTCTTCTTTTTCCAGCAGTTTTAATGTAGCATATTGTCATACCAAGCAACATTTTGTCTTATTTTTATAAGTCCTTTCTTATTCTATTTTTATTCCCTTCCTCAAGTACCTTAGAATGTACTACCTTAAACCATTCTCCTTATTAGCGTTTTAGAGGACAGACTCTCTGAGAAGTAAAAATATTCTACGTTTTTTCCTGAGAAATTATAAAGAAGGTATAGGCAGATCCTAATGCTGGGAAAGATTGAAGGTAAAAGGATAAAGAGGCGGCAGAGGATGAGAGGGTTAGATAGCATCACCGACTCAATGGACATGAATTTGAGCCAACTCCAGGCAACAGTGGAGGACAGAAGAGCCTGGTGTGCTACAGTCCATGGGGTCACAAAGTCAGACACAACTGAGCAACTGAACAACAACAAAGGCAGATGTCATCTAATATTTTAAGTGGAATTGTAAACAGAAGACACCAGCAGTAAAGGATGTCTTTAAGATTTTGCCTAAAAGTAACCTTTAACTTTTTATTTCTATGGAAACTTCAGTCAGTACACATCTTTTGCATCAGATAGTTTTGCTTTTGAGTTACAAATGATATATACAAATAATTATTAGCTCAATGTTATTGTATCAGTCTAAGATTTCAGTTAGAGAATGTCAGGTAGTACATCTCAGTAAATGCCAAGAATCATCAGAATGTTTTCAAACCCCAAAGTTTCAAGTGGAACAATTTATGCAAGTAACACTCCCTGGTTCCACAAGACCCAACTGAAATAGACAAGAGCACATTGCATTACAACATATTTAATATTATGTTTAAAATTTTATTTAAATATTCTGTAATTCCTTTATTAATAATTCCAGAAATGTTTGGCCCATTTCTAATAGTTTGCATTTTCACATAAGATAAAAACAGAGAGGTCATCATTTTTTAGCAACAGGAAATTTCAATTCAAATATCTGTTCTTTTATATACAGAATATGAATATATGAAAGAATATATTAATATTTATGTATTTATGTATATATCATATATCAATGCATAGTATGCCTATACTCCCAAATTGTTAATTTGTATTAATTGAATGATTCTTCCAATAAAGATACACAAATGTAGAGTATAGTTTTGCCAAAATCTTGATGAAGTTGACCAGGCATTGAGCTTTCTGGTTTTGGCCATGATCAGAAATTTGTTCTTAAGATTTTGTGGTTTATTTTAAATGCTTCACCATCAAAGAGATTCCCAAGAAATTGAATGCTTTCAGGTTGACCTTGTAAAATTATAATCTCTTGTTTTGCATGTCCAATTAGCATCAGAACTTGTTTAGGAGAGATGCTGCCATTTCAGGGCCTTGTGAGGCCTTGCATTCATATGTCCAGGTTCATTCATATGTCACATCCACAAAAGACTGCTGGCCTTCTTTTCAGTCTTCTGGGGCAACTTGCTATATTCTTTTGTACCAGTTTTCAGCATATAACTCTTCCCCCTACTCCTTGCTTTTCTATATCCCTGATGCTAGAATTCCTGACGTTTTTTTATTAACTGTAATTCATTTTTAACTGCCTTGTGTAATATATTTTATCTCTGCTAACTATTATCCATTTGATAACCCCTCCTATTCAGTCTAAATAGGAAAATGTTTAGATAGATATGTCTGAGAAATTGACATCTGTAAGTTCATTTCCAGGATGATACATGTCTCCGAAGAGTACTGAATTGTAATGTTGTCAAAATAATTCATCTAAAGAGGATAAGCAATTTATTCTCATGGGCATAATTTTGTTTAGAAGAGATGATTCTCTTGGACAGGCCCAAGTGAGATAAGGAGGATACTGACAATGTACTTGTTTTCTCTAAGTCTACAAATCTTGGGGAATAATTTTCCTTTACCTTTTCATACATGTTCTTAATAGGTGATTTAGAGTCTCAGTGTGAGATTGCCACTACTTAATAGAAAAGGGGTGGATGTTTATCCCTACAATAGAAAGTGAAATGATGTTTTAAAACAGGGATTGGCAAATTGCAGACCGTGGGCCAAATTTTGCCTGCAGGCTGCTTTTGTATGGCCTGTGAGTTAAGCATGATTTTAACATTTTTAGGCTTGTAAATACACACACACACACACACACACACACACTCACACACACATACACACAATACTGTGCAACAAGGATCATATTTGGCCTACAAAAAATAAAATATTTACTCTCTGGCCTTTTATAGAAAAATCTATAAACCTTCAAGTAGCTGTAATAAAATGATTTTTTTTATCATAAATCACATAGATAATGTTTTCTATGTGACAGGTACATGAAATTTTGTGTGTATTAACTCACTGCAATCTCAGAGGAAGCTTAAATGTATTGAGAGTTAAAGTATCATCCTCATTTTGAAGAAAACTAAAGGCAGTTAGGGACTAGAGACTATACTTATAACCACTATATTATATGGCCTCAGAATCTGATCTGTCTTGTTTGGTTGTTTTGAGGGGTGGTATGCATGTGTGTGTATGTGTGTGTGAATCCTTCTCTTGACATCAATCTGCAATTAGTCAAAATAGGATGGTTATGTGATTGGCAGAATACTGTTTAAACATAGGACAGACGATACGAGTTTCCTTAAGCATGTAAAGGGCAAAGCTGCTGCTATACAAATTGGCTATACACAGCAGCACTTCAGCTGGATGAGTAAGACCCTCTCACTCTCAAATGCCCATGAAATTGGCTGCCTACTAATACTATACTTCATCTGGGTGATGACTCTTCAGGACACTCATCTTGACAACCTTACGCTTGTTTTATACATAGTTGGTCCCTTATGACTGCTTTCTCTAGAGATTTGTGTTATGTGCCTGTCTGCCCAACATTTGAAAATACTGTAATTGTTAGCACTCCCAAAGCATTCCTCAGTGCTATTGTAGGACTGGAGAGATTAAAGGTAAATTTCTAGGCTTGCCTACGCCCATTGGCAGGTTTCAGGCTTCAGGCCTGCCTGAAGCATATTCCTGCAATAGCCAGTTTGCTATTCTTTCTGGTAGCTTTTCTTCTCTTACTCTTGGTTTCTCTACCTATAAATTCAGGAAGAGCTTTTGATTTGTTATGAAAAGAGTTTCTATCTCTATTCCAATTTTCTCCTATGCATAATCTAAGTTCTGGCTTCCTCAATTATTATTTCTTTGTTGATTTAGTTTTACTGCCTTTGGTTTTGCAGGTATCTGTTAAAATCTTTACTTGTCATTATACATTCAGTGCCTTTATGAATTTATTCCATTTATAGATTTATAGCATTATTTCAAGAGGACTTTGGGGAGTAGAGGAGAAGTAAACGTATGTATAGGCTCCATCATTTTGAACTATAATTCATCTAAAGAGGATAAGCAATTTATTCTCATGGGCATAATTTTGTTTAGAAGAGATGATTCTCTTGGACAGGCCCAAGTGAGATAAGGAGGATACTGACAATGTACTTGTTTTCTCTAAGTCTACAAATCTTGGGGAATAATTTTCCTTTACCTTTTCATACATGTTCTTAATAGGTGATTTAGAGTCTCAGTGTGAGATTGCCACTACTTAATAGAAAAGGGGTGGATGTTTATCCCTACAATAGAAAGTGAAATGATGTTTTAAAACAGGGATTGGCAAATTGCAGACCGTGGGCCAAATTTTGCCTGCAGGCTGCTTTTGTATGGCCTGTGAGTTAAGCATGATTTTAACATTTTTAGGCTTGTAAATACACACACACACACACACACACACACACTCACACACACATACACACAATACTGTGCAACAAGGATCATATTTGGCCTACAAAAAATAAAATATTTACTCTCTGGCCTTTTATAGAAAAATCTATAAACCTTCAAGTAGCTGTAATAAAATGATTTTTTTTATCATAAATCACATAGATAATGTTTTCTATGTGACAGGTACATGAAATTTTGTGTGTATTAACTCACTGCAATCTCAGAGGAAGCTTAAATGTATTGAGAGTTAAAGTATCATCCTCATTTTGAAGAAAACTAAAGGCAGTTAGGGACTAGAGACTATACTTATAACCACTATATTATATGGCCTCAGAATCTGATCTGTCTTGTTTGGTTGTTTTGAGGGGTGGTATGCATGTGTGTGTATGTGTGTGTGAATCCTTCTCTTGACATCAATCTGCAATTAGTCAAAATAGGATGGTTATGTGATTGGCAGAATACTGTTTAAACATAGGACAGACGATACGAGTTTCCTTAAGCATGTAAAGGGCAAAGCTGCTGCTATACAAATTGGCTATACACAGCAGCACTTCAGCTGGATGAGTAAGACCCTCTCACTCTCAAATGCCCATGAAATTGGCTGCCTACTAATACTATACTTCATCTGGGTGATGACTCTTCAGGACACTCATCTTGACAACCTTACGCTTGTTTTATACATAGTTGGTCCCTTATGACTGCTTTCTCTAGAGATTTGTGTTATGTGCCTGTCTGCCCAACATTTGAAAATACTGTAATTGTTAGCACTCCCAAAGCATTCCTCAGTGCTATTGTAGGACTGGAGAGATTAAAGGTAAATTTCTAGGCTTGCCTACGCCCATTGGCAGGTTTCAGGCTTCAGGCCTGCCTGAAGCATATTCCTGCAATAGCCAGTTTGCTATTCTTTCTGGTAGCTTTTCTTCTCTTACTCTTGGTTTCTCTACCTATAAATTCAGGAAGAGCTTTTGATTTGTTATGAAAAGAGTTTCTATCTCTATTCCAATTTTCTCCTATGCATAATCTAAGTTCTGGCTTCCTCAATTATTATTTCTTTGTTGATTTAGTTTTACTGCCTTTGGTTTTGCAGATATCTGTTAAAATCTTTACTTGTCATTATACATTCAGTGCCTTTATGAATTTATTCCATTTATAGATTTATAGCATTATTTCAAGAGGACTTTGGGGAGTAGAGGAGAAGTAAACGTATGTATAGGCTCCATCATTTTGAACTAGAACCTTTCAAAATTTATGTGGCAAGAAAATGCATTGGGGGATATATTGATAGGTTTCCTTCCACTTCATGTTTTATTAGTTCTTCTTCTATTTTGGGAGACTTCCCATCAGTCCTGGAATATTGAAAATAAGACTCCAAGAAGCAATTCTTCATTTTAAGTTCAAAAATCCATAGTGGAAAACAAAAACCATTTGGGCAAATATATTATTTTCTTGTCCCTAGATTGGGTAGGACTCCATGCAATGGGAAAGGGAAGAAAAGAGGAGCTATGTGGACTGGCATGATGTTAGCCTCAAGAGATCACCAAGCTCTGCCCATGCCAGACATCTCTGTGACTATTTCTTGGGAGATGCCAGAGACTTGTGTTACTTCTGCACATCATCTAGTCTCCATTCCAATGAGTGGCATGCGTTGCTTAGACTGAACAGCTATTAGGATTTCTTTTTGTCCTCATTGATGAGGATCACCCATTGACAGCTGTCATCAGGGTGCTAGCTTGTCTTCCAGCAAGGCTGAATCCTTGATTTTGTTTAGACTTTAAATGACGTAGACAATGTGAATGGCCTCACTTTCATGGCCTACCATATTTTTTACTCAAAAAGTGGTGGATTCATGTTGATGTATAGCAAAACCAATACAATATTGTAGAGTAATTAACCTCCAATTAAAATAAATAAATTTATATTACAAAAAAAAGTGGTGTTGTTCTATACACCTGGTGAGGAAATGGTTGAGATGTGTCTATCAGTCAGGAACCTGGCAGGAAATAGTTGAGACACTTAATTGGATAATTTAAGAAGAGTTTAATTATGAAGGTTTGGACAGATTTAGGAGCACCAATAAACATAGTACTAAACCCTACGGCTAGTTACAGTAGGGCTTTATCTTTGTAGGGCCTGATGGGTCAAAGGGACAGAGTGGCTCCCAGAACCTAGAAAGGAGGGATTATTAAAAAGAAGAAAGAAAAAAGAAATCCAGTCTTTTTCAAGCTTATTTGACTAATCTTTTTTCTCATGTAACATCTGTTGCCATTTTGTGGAACTTTGGAAAATACTGGTATAGATGTATTCCTGCCTAATAAGGTCAACTAAATGACTTTTCCTGACATTATTCTTAATACTTAGTTCTATGAAATTTTTAGAATTGAACCTGTCATCCAATAAGTTCAATTAAAAAACAGCCTTTGCTAAACTTTAATTTTTGGAGTTGTTATTCTGTACTTTGTAGCTGCTCTTTATTGGAGAGTAAGGAACTGTGGCACAGAATTATTCTTAATGAAGCAATTTTCTAATTTCATGTTATCTTCTGCTTTTCGTATTTACCTATGGTTTGCTAGAAACATGGCTTAGAGGAAAATTTAGAACGTATTACTAAACACTTGGCTGTTGCAGTGCTTCATATATATCAAGTTCTGAAAATATATAACAATTTCATAAATATCTTTGAACAACAGTACTGTGTAGTATTAATAGAGAAGAATAATTCATTTTGATTTCATAGGGCATGTGTCAGCACATGACTTTATGCAAAATAAATTGTTAAGGTCAAGTGGGAATTGAGGATAGATTTTGGCTCTTCTGACTTTTGTGACTAGATTTGAAATAAGGTGGGTAATCAATGGAAGTGTGTGTTGGGGGATCAGAGGCTCTTTGGGCAAAAATTCCACCAGTTACTTCTTCCTTAATATCTGAATTTTCTGCACACAGAAAGTTGATTTAAGATCTTTCAGTATGTTTCTTTTACTGTCTGTAGTTGAAACAAGAAGTTTTATATTTTGTATTGCTCATTTCATTTTCTAGATATTAAATTACTCCTTTGCTCAGAAAGGTCATTTAAGAGGGACAGCAATATATCACTTCACTGATACTTGTCATGTAAGTAATACATTTACTGTCATGGGCCTCTGTCAGTTTGAGGAGAATGGATTTGTTCTTTTCTATTACTATAGAAAGTAGAACATTTATTTACCTATCCTAGTCCACAGTATGTGAAATGTCTAAGATTATGTTAACTCTTTAGACCACAGGGATGCCAGATTACATGGAAGTTCAGCTCAGTTCAGTTCAGTTCAGTTCAGTCGCTCAGTCGTGTCCAACTCTTTGCCACCCCATGAATCACAGCACGCCAGGCCTCCCTGTCCATCACCAACTCCTGGAGTTCACTCAAACTCATGTCCATCGAGTCGGTGATGCCATCCAGCCATCTCATCCTCTGTTGTCCCCTTCTCCTCCTGCCCCCAATCCCTTCCAGCATCAGAGTCTTTTCCAATGAGTCAACTCTTCGCACGAGGTGGGCAAAGTATTGGAATTTCAGCTTCAGCATCAGTCCTTCCAATGAACACCCAGGACTGATTTCCTTTAGAATGGACTGGTTGGATCTCCTTGCAGTTCAAGACTCTCAAGAGTCTTCTCCAACACCACAGTTCAAAAGCATCAGTTCTTCTGCACTCAGCTTTCTTTATAGTTCAACTCTCACAGCCATACATGACTACTGGAAAAACCATAACCTTGACTAGACGGACCTTTGTTGGCAAAGTAATGTCTCTGCTTTTGAACATGCTATCTAGGTTGGTTATAACTTTCCTTTCAAGGAGTAAGCATCTTTTAATTTCATGGCTACAATCACCACCTGTAGTGATTTTGGAGCCCCCCAAAATAAAGTCTGACACTGTTTCCACTGTTTCCCCATCTATTTGCCATGTAATGGTGGGACCAGATGCCATGATCTTCGTTTTCTGAATGTTGAGCTTTAAGCCAACTTTTTCACTCTCCTCTTTCACTTTCATCAAGAGGCTTTTTAGTTCCTCTTCACTTTCTGCCATAAGGGTGGTGTCATCTGCATATCTGAGGTTATTGACATTTCTCCTGGCAATCTTGATTCCAGCTTGTGCTTCTTCCAGTCCAGCGTTTCTCATGATGTACTCTGCAAAGAAGTTAAATAAGCAGGCTGACATATATAGCCTTGACGTACTCCTTTTCCTATTTGAAAGCAGTCTGTTGTTCCATGTCCAGTTCTAACTGCTGCTTCCTGAATTGCATATAGATTTCTCAAGAGGCAGATCAGGTGGTCTGGTATTCCCATTTCTTTCAGAATTTTCTACAGTTTATTGTGATCCACACAGTCAAAGGCTTGGCATAGTCAATAAAACAGAAATAGATGTTTTTCTGGAACTCCCTTACATGGCAATGATAAGATCAATTCTCTGATACATGGGTTGTAGTGAAGCCTTTTCATAGAGAGAAATAATCACTGTTCAAGGGTTGGATAGTGTAATCATTAAGAGAAATAGTGTAATGATAAATATTTAATAACCACCTCTGGTAGGAAGGGGAGTACTGCTCATTCTATGATGTAAATAATGCCATCCTGGCCACTTTCAAGTTATAAACTTGAAATCATTGAACTTGAGTTGGAAACAGAGGTGCCATAGCCAACCATTTTATAGGGTGTTCTACCTTACAGATATTAAAAAAAAAAAAAAAACACATAAATTCAGGAACAGCGACAGTAGTGTATTTAATTAGTGAGTAAGCAATGTATTTTTGGCTATTTATTACCTTTGTAATTAATTAGCTTATATAATTCTGCTGTGCCCAGCACAGCTTGTAGGGATCGAAAGTGGTCAACGTACAGTTTGGAAAAAGGAAACTAGAGACAGAATTAAAGTTTTCAAGATGGGATTGGGGGATTTAAGACCTGTAGGATCAAGAGCCCTGCTGACACATCACTTTTATTGAGCTCTTGGTATGCAGAAAGTTTCTGGTTTTTAGATAACATAAGGTTCCCATGCCCCAGTCACATCCCAGAGTTAATGTTCTTCTTTGTACTTTTATGTTATCTCCTAGTACCAAGGGCCGGAGAAGGCAATGGCACCCCACTCCAGTACTCTTGCCTGGAAAATCCCACCGACGGAGGAGCCTGGTAGGCTGCCGTCTATGGGGTCACACAGAGTCGGACACGACTGAAGCGACTTAGCAGCAGCAGCAACAGTACCAAGGACATCCCACAGCCAGGGGCAGCAGTCCTCACATGACCATCAAAAGAACAACCAGAGCGTGCTCAAGCAGCATTCTGAATTTGCGCGACCCGGTGTTCCATGGTCCACGCTATGTTCCTCCTTAGCTCAGCGAGGCATGATGATCCCAGCTAATCAGCCTGATGTATTTTTTGTTTAGATTATACTTAGTTGCTGTATCTCACTTTTTTTTTTTTAATTTTATTTTTACTTTATTTTACTTTACAATACCGTATTGGTTCTTTTCCCATAGTGTTCTTCTCCTGGCTTAGCCAGAGTGACAGGCAGCTGACTATTAACCCCTGCATAATTTGATTTTCACTAATGGTTTTGTTTAACAACCAGCTCAAAAAGTTTAAATATTTAACAATCGACTTCCTAAGCTAGTACAACACAGATAAGAGCGTGAAATTGATCATTAGATAGTTCTGAATTTGATTCCTTGCTCTGTCACTTAAAAACTGGCCATGTGAAGTTTATATTTCTTTTTAAAGTTTTAGTTCTCGCAAATGAAAGGTGTAGGGAAAGAGCAAATTAGCCAAGATGGCAGTGATCAGGCTCTTGCCCACGGCCTCTCATTCTCGCCCCATGTTTTGTAAATACATGGTTATGTGACAGCTGAGATTACGTATAGCACTGCACATGTGGTCACAATGCACCTGCCTGGCCACAGGTCCCTTTTGTTCTATAAGCATATGTAAGCTCCACCTGAGAAACCCTTGAGCCTGCGTTATGGCTGCGTTATGGCTGCGTCTGTGTCTGTTGGGTCAGCCGCGAGAGGGGAGAATACAGCGTGTCTGCTGCTGTGGCTGCCGTGCCAGTTAGGAGAGTATAAACGTGTCTGCAGTTCCTACCACTCCATGGAGTTTTCTTCCAGCTTCCCTGCTCACGCCTGGCCTACCATGGGTTCAACAAACAGTGTGAACAGTGAGATACAGCGAGACAAAAGGTCAGGGTCAAAGTTATATCTACTTTGATTAGCTGCGTATGTGTGTTAGTCACTCAATCGTGTCCAACTCTTTGCGACTCCATCGACTGTAGCCCTCCAGGCTTCTCACTCCATGCAATTCTCCAGGCAAGAATACTGGAATGGGTAGCCATTCCCTTCTCCAGGGGGTCTTTCCAACCCAGGGATAGAAGCTGGATCTCCTACATTGCAGGCAGATTCTTTACCATCAGAGCTACCAGGGAAGCACTCAATTAGCTATTGTCAGGATTAAATAAAACGGGATCTCCCCCTCCTCTGGAGAGTAAGAGACCTATAGCTAAAGATTTCATAAAGTCCTTATTAGAACTGTGATCACAAAGCTTTTTTTTTTTTGAACTAAAAGAGAAAGCCATTAAGAGGAATATGCTCTACTCTACATAATGATGCAATTTGCATAATTCAAGGGAAGCTAGGTAGGCTTCTTTAAGAATTCAGCCTATACTGTCATCACGAACGAATATTTTTCCTTGGATTGTGCGTAGTTTGGTTACAAAAGTCATTCCTTCTGCCTTTAGGAGTAGGATTACAAAGAAAATCATACTTCCTGGAGAGTTGGCCCATGCCCTGTAGTATTTTGTGAGTTGTGTAGGCCAAAGCCTTGGTTCCTCCTTTATAGATTCTGTGGGGAAATGGTGATACTTTTTCCCATTTGGTGGGGTACTTACACAATACTTACACAGTTTGGGTGGCTACTTACACAGGTTACCTTAGAAAGGAAGTGGGTGATTTAGGAGAGAGGCGTAAATCTGAGGATAGGATACAAGACAGAACTGAGTTTTAGGATCACAAAGGTCAGGAACAGCTTTATATACTGATGAAGTCACTGTGTTCAGTAATTACTAAGATCTTTAAACATTGTAATCTTCTTTATTAAGAAATAATTCTACTCAACATTGTTTAATAAATATGATTTTTGCTTAAAATTAATAACTTTCACAGAGAAGCAAATAGAACATAAAATCAGAAAAAAAAAATAAAGAAAAAAACTCAAGGAGATATTACGAAAATTAAATGATTAAACTGCTGTAGATCCTGGCTTGTCTATGCCAAGACTAAAAGCTTATATCTCGTTTTGTTTAAGCTGTTTTTAACAAGACAGTCATTACTTAAAACAGATGAGTTTCCAGACCAGATGTATATAATGAGAACCCTTGAAAGTCATGAAGACTCCACAGAGCACAGGAAATCTATATTTACTTGGATTACCAAAAGTAAATCAATTACAAATGCCACTACACTAATGCCTTGAATAAAAGATAAGAAAGAACATTCAGTATTATTTTGAAGAGCTTAACAAAATTAATTAGGATTATTAAATTTTTAAGTGAAGGACATTTGCCCTTCAGCTTTCACAATAAAGACTGTCTTTCTCTAAATTGTTAAACTTGACCATTTTTACATGAATAGTTGGGAAATGTCAAAATGAAAAAAGTAAATGTGACATATCTAAAACAATTTAAGGAGAATTAACTTTAATAATGGGAAAATGTGTACAAAATGAGAAGATAAAATGAAGGGGAAAAGACACCAAATATTTTTTTAAATATTCTAAACTGAATATGAAACATTGATTAGTAATTAACAACAACAACAAAGACCCGATGAATAGTTTTTAATATTTTTTTGTCCATTGGAAGCCATCTTGATGTTGTGACTTTGGATTTTAAAAAATAAGTTCTGGAATGTGAAAAACAGCTGCTGAAAAATATTAGCAATAAATTTTATGACTAGGCAGCTGTTCTGAAAGGTGAGGACAAAGGGCTGCAAACACTCTTTAAAAACTTTAATAAATAAGCAGAATATGTGCCGTGCCAGCTCATTCCTTAGTCTTGTCAGAGAAAAAGCTACTGTGACAGTAAATGAAAATTTTTGACTACTTTACTATTTTGCAACAGCTATGTTTTCTTTCCAGATTCACCTCACAAAGTATTTTAAACACATGCAACTTGTATTTTTTTTTCCCCAAGAGTTATAATATGCAAAAAGTTTATTGAAATAATTGGTGAAGCTTGAGTGTGCCATTAATTGTCTTCTAAAAAAATTTGGAATGTTTCAGTAAAACAAGTGGGAAATTGGTAGGCTACAGTCCATGGGGTCGCAGAGTCGAACCTGACTGAGCAACTTCACTTCACTCATTTCACTCCATACTTTATCACTGGAGAAGGAAATGGCAACCCACTCCAGTATTCTTGCCTGGAGAATCTCATGGACAGAGGAGCCTGATGGGCCATGGTCCATGGGGTCGCAGAGAGTTGGACACGACTGGCGTGACTGAGCACACACGCAGGTTCTTTTTTATAATCTACTTAATGAAGAAGTGAACTATGGGAACATAATGTGAAAGATGTTTAAGAATAAATATTTGCTTACTTGAAGATAACATAGCAATCACAATACTTTATATGGATCACAAACTGGGAAATAATACTGTTGATTCAAAGAAAAGTGGAAATGCTTTGAAATCTACAGCCCACATAGAAAAGAAACTGAATAAAGTATATCCAAATTTTACAGTAATCCTAAAAACATATATAACATGAATGATTTTATTGATAATCTAGAAAAGTCTTTAATATGTAAAGCTGAAATAATTTTTCCAACATTAAAACAATGCAATCAGTCATTCTAAACCAAATTGTTGTTGTTGTTCAGTTGCTAATTGTTTGACTCTTTGTGATTCCATGGACTATAGCACACCAGGATTCCCTGTCCTTCACTATCTCCCAGAGTTGGCTCAGACTCATGTCCATTGTGTTGATGATGCCATCCAACCATCTCATCCTCTGTTGCCCCCTTTTCCTCCTGCCCTCAATCTTTCTCAGCATCAGGGTCTTTTCCAATGAGTTGGCTGTTTGCATCAGGTGGCCAAAGTATTGGGAGCTTCAGTATCAGTCCTTCCAATGAATATTCAGGGTTGATTTCCTTTAGGATTCATATTGTTTAAGCCATTCTCTCTAAAGTATGATATTATAGCAGCTTGAACTTGGGCCGCTTTTGTGACTGGGGTCTGTATTAAGCTTTTTGTAGCTCTTTAGCTTGGAGAGGAGAGCAGCCTCTGTCAAGAAATGACCTGTATTTAAGACAATTCCACACACAAAAAATAAAAAAATAAAAATGACAACCAATATGATTGAGACATAATCATATGCCAATTCCAAGGTTAGTTGTTTTAGATGTGTCATGTCCACCCACACATACGATGTCTTCCTTGAGGTGGCCTTCTCTGGCATGGAGGAGGAAAGCTGATTTCGGTGCCTTCCTGAATTGATCATTTTGGAGTTTTTCTTCTCAGCAGTGTGTGCTACTCTTCAAAGCTCCCACTTCTGCCAGCACCATTTTTTAACACTTATTGTATGCCGGCTGGTGTTCTAGGTGTTCAAAGCACATTAACAAATGAAACAGAACGTTGAAAATGGAATTTTGACTCGGGATACATTTGGTAGTTGCTTGCTAAGATTTGTTGTTGTTGTAGATTTGGTATTATTTTTAAATCTTTGCCAAATTTGTAATTTTCCACATTCACATTCTTAACTACCTTCATATTAAACCATACATTCATGATAATTCTCATACTGCCTTCTAAACAAAACATTTCTAGTCTGAATGTACAATCTACGTTTAATGTGGTCATAGTCATCACTAATTTTTCTATATAAGAGATTAGTTTTTAGGTATGGATGCTTTAAACTTTTAGATTTCATAATCATGTTACACAGACATGTCATGCTCCAGAACCACTGGAGATTTGTTCTACTTAATGATCAATTAATGCTACTTGGAAGCATGCAACGATTCTGGATATTTTATTTTATCTCATGCCCTGCTCCTTATCAGTGGCCATCACTTTCAGGTTAGTGGACTCTCAGCCTTCAGGCAAAACTTAAAAAAAACAAAACAAAAAACAACCCTGTTTGCATTGCTCCAGGCTGATACCAGAAATGTCTGGAAAATAGCAATTTTCTTAATTGGGTTGAAAATATATATATATATAAGCAGACATAACATGCTTATGGTTAATTGTAAATTAATATTGCTGTTAAGGAAAAGTTTTATTCAGATTTTGAGAACCCAGAACATATATTTAAAAGGAAGGAAAAAATTGGGGGCTACAGTGAAATTATTAAGATAGGCATAATTTTGCAGTTAAGTAATCTTGCTAAATTCCTTGTATTGCAGCTGTACATAGGTATAAAAAGTAATTAGAATTTCATATGAGAAGACTTCTGCAGAGTCTTAGAATCCACATGGGAGACTGGCTGCAGAGCTATTGATCAGGGGGAAATATGTACATATATCTTGTCTTATATTCAGCAAAAGTTTTGATAAAGTGCCTCCATATTATTTTCACTAAGCTGGAAAAATGTGAGTGGAATGAGGTGTAGTTGAGTGAATCTGCCCAACTGTGCTGAGGTAGTTTATTTGACTTATAGATGTTCAGTGATGGTTGTGGAGCTAAATTGAAATGAACCAATCTATGTTCATCTATACAAAGTGCCACAGTAGTGTACCTTGTGTCATTCTATATATACCTGTGGCGGATTCATGTTGATGTATGGCAAAACCAGTACAATATTGTAAAGTAATTAACCTCTGATTAAAATAAATAAATTTATATTAAAAATAAATGCTTTTTAGATATAGCTTTCAGAAAAACATGAAAGATAAATTAATTAAAAAAATAAACCTTGTCCTTTTCACTGTGCCGATCAAAGATGTGTGACGATTTCCAAGACCAATTTGTTGACCCATGTGCTTCCTCATAGTTAAATCTCACAAGTCTTTTTCAACCTTCTTGTATCTGCTGCCTCACTGGCATGTGACACTGACTTTTTTTTTTTTTAGAAAATGTATCTTCTACTTCTAAGGTATTATTTTTCTAGTTTCCTGCTCAACTCTGAGTTTTCCTCTTTCTTCTCTGAGTTCATGCTTGTTCATCCCTTAAATATTCATTCTCACTCTTCACAACTTTACCACTCCCTGGGTGTTTTCATTCATGCTCTTGTCTACATACTATTTATAATATGATGACTCTCAAATCTGTATCTTCAGTCGAGACCACTTTCCTGGGCATCCAAACAGTATGTTCATCCCACCCTTGGCGTATTGCCTCTTCTCACTTTAATTAGTATCTTGAAACTGGCATGAAATATCTTAACCTCCCTTCTCCCCCCAATCTTAAAGTTTCTGATAATTGAAAAAAGCACTGGCACTGGACACAGAGCTGTGTTTGATTTTTTTTTTTTTCTTAAACATTCATCACTTACTAGTTATACAAATCAGGGCAAATTTTTTATCCTATCTGTATTAGTTTCCTATTGTTGCATAACAAATTGCCACAAACTCAGTGGCTTCAAACAACTTATATAATATCACTTAACTTTTGTGGGCTTCTCTGGTGGCTCAGACAGTAAAGAATCTGCCTGTAACGCAAGAGACCTGATTTCAATTCCTGGGTCAGGAAGTTCCCCTGGAGAAGGAAATGGCAACCCACTCCAGTGTTCTTGCCAGGTAATTTCATGGACAGAGGAGCGTGATAAGCTACAGTCCATGGGGTTGTGAAGGGTTGGACACGACTGAGTGACTAACACTTTTGTTTTTTGGGTCAGTCATCGGGGCATAGTTGGATGACTATGACCCATAGTTGGATACTCTGCTTAGGGTGTCTCTTAAGGCTGTAATCAAGGTTTCAGCAAGGGCTAAGCTCTTATCAGATGCTCAACTGAAGTATCCATTTCCAAGCTCCCATAAAACTGTATACAACTTACTTGTATTTACATGTAAATTGGGATTAGGTATAAAACTCGGATGATTGTTAGTGTTAGTAGCTCTTGTGTATCTGACTCTTTGCAATTCCATGGACTATAACCCTCCAGGCTCCTCTGTCCATGAAATTTTCCAGGCAAGAATACTGGAATGGGTTGTCATTCCCTTCTCCAGGGTCTCTTCTTGACCTAGGGCTCAAACCTGGGTCTTCTGCATTGCAGGCAGATTCTTGACCATCAGAGCCATGAAGGAAGCCCAAGTGCTGCACCTGCATGAACAATGCTATGTAAAATATTCTTATGCATTTTGGGCCTTCATATATTAAATATCATTGGTGTCTCCTATTCATTATTATTACCAGAAACACCTTCATAATTTTTAAAACACCTTTTATGGGTGATATTGCCCTATTGCAAGTCACTAGATGAGGGACTTAAAATATCATTCCTAACAAACAAATGTAAGTTTTGTGGCAGAAACTCATCAAAACACTGTACTATTCATTCTCATACTCATTCAACAAATTCTTACTGAGCACCTACCTGGAGAAGGTGTTTAGGTGCTATCTTGCAATGCAGTGAACAAGACAATATCTCACCTTCTCTCAAGGAACTTGTCTAAACAACAGAAGGGATATTAAGAATGGATATTGATCACTTAATACTCTTCCTTTGTTTGTACCAAGAGAAGTCTTTTAAATACGTAGAACTTATCAGTTACCTGAATCCTCTATTCTTTAACTTCTTGTTTGAAGTTCAGTTGAAGTTTATTAGGGAATGTTCTATGGAGAATGGACCTGTCTACTATATAATTTTTTTCAAAATATAGCCACAAACTTCCTTTTCAAGATTTTCTCCTGTTTCTTGCCACATGCATTTTCTTTTCAGATTAAATTGAACCATTGACTCTTCGCTGAATAGGTCTTAAATTCTTTTACTTCTGTGCCTCCCTTTACACTATCATTGTCTGGAATGCTCCACACCGTCCTCACAGTTTCATGTGTCAAAATTGTCTTCCTCAGACTTCCCTGGTGGTCCAGGGATTACGTTTCCATGCATTAACTATAGGGGATACAGATTTGATCCCTGGTCAGGGAAGTTCCACCTGGCAGTTGGTGTAGCCTCCCCCCAAAATTGTCTTCCTCTTTCAAGGTCCTTCCATGAAGCCTTTTTAAAAAAAGATTTATCTATATTTATTTATTTATGGCTGCACTGAGTCTTCATTGCTCCATAAGAGCCTTCTCCAGTTGCAGAGAGTGGGGGCTACTTTCTAGTTGCATTGTGTGGCCTTCAATTGCAGTTATGTTACTATTGTTGACAATATTCTCTTCTCTTGGTTTTGAGCTTGACATAGAGCCAGATATCAGGAGGCCAAAAAATATTGGCTAAAAATAAGAAACAAAAATCTGCCTTGTAGTATGGTTATCTGTACATTTGATTAATCTGTAATCCCTACTTTATCCCTATTTTAGGCACTTTTAACAGTTGGGTCTCTATTTTACTCATTTGTCAGTTTGGTTCAGAGTCAAGTACAATGTTGTATACTTATTGTTCTATTTATTTTTCATGAAATAATTGTTAAATGTCGACTACCTGCTAGAAACTATAGGTGCTGAGGTAGAGCACCTTAGTTCTGGAATTGGAGAACCTGAATTCAAATGCTATCCCTTCTCCTCACTGGCTGTGACATTGGGCAAGTTTCTCAGAATTTAAAGGCCTTGAGTTCCTTATCTGTAAAATAATGGTGACAATATGATTATTGGGGGGGGGGGGATGATGATGGCTAATGTTCTGTGTACTGGGCCAGAATCAGGATCAAGAACTAATGTCTTTGACATCAAACTTCAACTATAAATTGATTAAATGGAGATAAATGTGCTGGTGCTTTCTATTGCTCATAGAATGAAATTCAGTTTACTTACAATGGCCTAAAGCCAAGACCTGCAAGATCTGATTCCTCCCTACTCATCCATACCATTCTGACCACTCACTTGCTTGCCTTGAGGGGACTATTTTCTGTCTTTCAAGCAAGATGAGTAATTTTCCATTTTAGTCTTTCACACTGTCACATGATAGTCTCATTTCCTTGTTGACCTCAACAACACTTTCTTTCAGAAGATTTTACGAACCACTTGATCTAAAGTAGCCCTCTGCTTACCATCTCCCTCATCATCCAGTTATTCTCTCTGACCTCATTTATCTTAATAGATGTTCTTTGCCAATATCTTCACTTTTTGGGGGGTCTGATTGTTTCTTATTGATAGCCTATTTCCCCTACCAGAAGGTAAGCGTCATCAAGTTTGAGCCTGCTTGTGTGCTATTTGCTAATCTAGTTACAATATCTGGCACAGTACTCAACCCAATCAGGAACTCCCAAAATAGAATCGTATGCATAAGTGAAAGAATAAATACTCTGTAGGTTGTTAAGAACATTAAATGCAGAGTGTCTGGCAAAAAATAGGTGTTAAAAATTAATGTTAGCCATTATTATCATTACTTATGATACCAAGAAATTGTCTCCAATTTTGTACAGTTCACAGTCTAGAGAGGAAGATATAAGTGTATAACAAGCCAATTATAGTAATAGGGCTGCATGAATTGGGCTTTTGTGATCTGGGAAAATGTAGATATGCTTACAAAATATTTGCTGAATTGTTGGTTTTCATTTGAATGGTCTTTAAAAACGGCCTAAGAATGAGCACAGGATGAGAATGGAGGCTGGAGCCCATGCCAATCCTTGTAAATAGATTGAACATTTTGTTACCTTCAGTAGTAATAGTATACTTCACAAGATAGAGTATTCCAGTGTAGGGAAAGGCTATGTTATGTTTGTTAACTTTATGATCTGCTCTGTCGTAATACATATCTTGGTGCAGATCATATTTATGCTTTCATGACCTTTTTCTCTCCTCCCTAGTGCATAAATCAAAGAGGTATTTGTAAGGTGCAGCCATTCCTAAGGTCTCTTTGACCCCAAATTAAATCTATTCTAAATGAAGGAGCATCCTTGTAGCTTCAGAACCAGACCTCTACCCTCCCTCTTCTAACCTGTTTGTTGCTCCTCATTCTCTCATGTAAACATTTTGAGGCTGCCACCTCCCTCTTTATTACTTCCTCTGCCTATGTCCTATATCACCTCCCCAATTTTAAAGTTTATACTTGCATCTTCACAAAATGTTCTGTATCTGCATCTCCTCTCCTCTTACCAACTTTTGGTAATTAGATTTACTCTTATGAAATACATCTCCTTCTATTAGAAAATCTTGAGAGCACAGTTGTGGAGAAAGACTGACCTCTCAAATTTTATGACTAGAACCATAATGTTTCCATGTTGATAAATTATAGATACAGCAAGGCAGTTTCTTTTCCCACCAGGATTTCTGTTTGGGCATGTTAAAACTGCCAAACAGTAAGAGAGAGACAACATGATCATTTTTTCTCGTTGGTTGATTTCCCACATCAGGGATATGCAACAGGGGTTTCAATAAGAACATTAATTTTATTTTAAAATAAGGAAATACACAAACAAGGTCTTCATGTTATGTAGAAAATATATTACTGTTAGGAATGGATCTGGTGAGTCATCGCTAAGTACTTTCAGTTTGTTGATTCTGTAGATGCACAAGTTCAAAGATCAAGTAATGCCCATCAGGTTTGATGAAATACTAATGACAGTTACCCTTCTGGTGATACTAGCACTGAAGTGCTTAAAAGTAGCAAAGAATCTGCCATGAGTCTTTCTGAGGGCATGATAGAACTCTGGTAGGAAAACAAGGAAGGGAGGCACTGGGCCTGGGTGCATGGATAATGATTGCAATTGACTCACTTTTAGAAGGAACAAGATCAACAACAACACTTTACCTCTTCAGATTATCGGGCAATAGATTGCTGGTGAGTAACATGTTCAGGGAATCTCTGCCCTAGAACTTTAAAAAGAAGATTGAAATAAAATCCCAGAAAAATTAATGCATGCTACTAGAAGAAGAGATTTCAGGTGGTAGTGGTCCTTTAAATAAACAATAAGAATAATAACAGACTTCCCTGTAGCTCAGAAGGTAAAGAATCTGCCTGCCATTCAGGAGACCAGGGTTCGATTCCTGGGTTGGGAAGTACCCCTGGAGAAGGGAATGGCAAGCCACTCCAGTATTCTTGCCTGGAGAATTCCATGGACAGAGAAACCTGGTGGGCTACAGTCCATGGGGGTCGCAAAGAATCAGACACGACTGAGCGACTAACACACAAACAAGAATAATAACAATTAGAACAATATATGGAAGAGACAATACACACATAATAGCAATATAAAAAGACAACTCCAGAGAAAATGTAGAGCTAATGATGGTAGCCAAGAATTTAGCACCTAGTGTATGTGTTTATGCTTATATTTTATTCACCTGACAGATTAAAAAGAAAATATACAAAGAGCAAAATTAAAGTTTGAAGCAAAAGCAGTCTGACTCTAGGGCTCATGCTTTTAACTCCAATATTTTATATTACTAGGTATGACCTAAATCAAATCTCTTATGATTATACAGTGGAAGTAAGAAATACATTTAAGGGCCTAGATCTGATAGAGTGCCTGATGAACTATGGAATGAGGTTCGTAACATTGTACAGGAGACAGGGATCAAGACCATCCCCATGGATAAGAAATGCTAAAATGCAAAATGGCTGTCTGGGGAGGTCTTACAAATAGCTGTGAAAAGAAGAGAGGCAAAAAGCAAAGGAGAAAAGGAAAGATATAAGCATCTGAATGCAGAGTTCCAAAGAATAGCAAGAAGAGATAAGAAAGCCTTCTTCAGTGATCAATGCAAAGAAATAGAGGAAAAGAACAGAATGGGAAAGACTAGAGATCTCTTCAAGAAAATTAGAGATACCAAGGGAACATTTCATGCAAGGATGGGCTC
>SJYT01060968.1:9270-48343 GCA_006410635.1 Cephalophus harveyi | reverse complement strand
TGTGAGAGTTGGACTGTGAAGAAGGCTGAGCACCGAAGAATTGATGCTTTTGAACTGTGGTGTTGGAGAAGACTCTTGAGAGTCCCTTGGACTGCAAGGAGATCCAACCAGTCCATTCTGAAGGAGATCAGCGCTGGGATTTCTTTGGAAGGAATGATGCTAAAGCTGAAACTCCAGTACTTTGGCCACCTCATGCGAAGAGTTGACTCATTGGAAAAGACTCTGATGCTGGGAGGGGTTGGGGGCAGGAGGAGGAGGGGATGACCG
This sequence comes from Cephalophus harveyi, assembly GCA_006410635.1. Taxonomy (NCBI): domain Eukaryota; kingdom Metazoa; phylum Chordata; class Mammalia; order Artiodactyla; family Bovidae; genus Cephalophus; species Cephalophus harveyi. Next base: position 48,076 of record SJYT01060968.1, on the reverse strand, counting down.
AGGATGAGATGGCGGGATGACAGAGGATGAGATGGCTGGATGGCATCACTGACTCGATGAACATGAATCTGAGTGAACTCCGGGAGTTGGTGATGGATAGGGAGGCCTGGTGTGCTGCGATTCATGGGGTGGCAAAAAGTCGGACACAACTGAGCATCTGAACTGAATACTATAGTGCTAAATATAGTATTTTCATTTCTTTTGCATATTGTATTATAGCTTTCTGTGAACCTGTACTTCTGTGTGTTTATCCTTCACCAATTTGCAAGCCCCACAAGAAAAGGGACTGGGTCTGTCTAGTTTATCACTAAGTTCCCAGAAGCCCAGTGCTAGTCCCATTGGTGTCTGAAAGACATTTATTGATTGATCAGTGTAAACAAGCAAAACTGAAATAAATTAGGCACTTCTGACTTTAAATGCTGAAGGAGGAAAGGGTTTAATACCACTGTGCATCTTTCCTTTGAGGACCTAAAATCTCCGTCATTGTCCACTATTGTGTGCCAAAATGTAAGAAAGCGAGATCGACAAGGACATTTCCAATGGCAAGCGAAAGGTGGTAGACTGAGATGAGAAAAAGAGAAAAATTTTCTCAAAATCTTTTACTATAATTCCCATCAAGTTTCTTAAAAGGCTTGGATAGAACTATGCATGGCAGAAGTTAAATTTGAGAAAACATGCCCTGAATCTTAAAAATGTCTCCATCTTAATTAGAATGTTAGTCATAAGAGTATGATCAAGTAGATTAAGATATGAAGTATAAATTCTTTTGAATCTTAGATCCCCACACTCTTCTCTTAAAGAGTAAGTAGAACAATGCAGGTTAATTTTTGTGTCTAAGACAGTACTGTGAGAGGTCCAGATGAAGCATATTATCCCCCAAACATTCCAAAATCTCACTAATCTTTGGGTATGAATGTGGTCGATTTAGCAGTACCCAAGATTTTCACTCTGTATATTGTCACCCTGCTTATTTAACTTTTATATGCAGAGTACATCATGAGAAATGCTGGGCTGGATGAAGCACAAGCTGGAATCAAGATTTCCAGGAGATCTATCAATAACCTCAAATATGCAGATGATACCACCCTTATGACAGAAAGTGAAGAACTAAAGAGCCTCTTGATGAAAGTGAAAGAGGAGAGTGAAAAAGTTGGCTTAGAACTCAACAGTCAGGAAACTAAGATCATGGCATTCAGTCCCATCACTTCATGGCAAATAGATGGGGAAACAGTGACAGAGTTTATTTTGGGGGGCTCCAAAATCACAGCAGATGGTGACTGCAGCCATAAGATTAAAAGATGCTTACTCCTTGGAAGAAAAGTTATGACCAACCTAGACAGCATATTAAAAACCAGAGACAGTACTTTGCCAACAAAGGTCTGTATAATCAAAGCTATGGTTTTTCCCGTAGTCATGTATGGATTTGAGAGTTGGACTATAAAGAAAGCTGAGCACTGAAGAACTGATGCTTTTGAACTGTGGTGTTGGAGAAGACTCTTCAGAGTCCCTTGTACTGCAAGGAGATCCAACTAAATCCTCAAGGAAATCAGTCCTGAATATTCATTGGAATGACTGATGTTGAAGCTGAAACTCCAATACTTTGGTCACCTGATGAGAAGGAACTTACTCATTTGAAAAGACCCTTATGATGGGAAAGATTGAAGGTGGGAGGAGAAGGGGATGACAGAGGATGAGATGGTTGAATGGCATCACCAACTCTATGGACATGAGTTTAAATAACGTCCAGGAGTTGGTGATGGACAGGAAAGCCTGGCGTGTTTTATTCCATGGGGTCACGAGGAGTTGGACACGAGTGAGTGACTGAACTGAAGATTTTCACTTCTAAAGCTTATTCAAGAGTTCCAATACTTTCACAGTCCCACCATTCTGCAAATATCTTTGGAAATCCAGAAGAGTTTCTTACATAAGTTCATGAATTAATACAGGCTTCCATCATGTCATTTCATTTGTACTTCTGCATTCACTCAGGCCCCTGCTGATTCACTCCAGTTCAGATGCTCTGCTATAAAATTTGGCAGTCTCCTGTGAGAGCAAAAAAATATATATAGCATATTCTGTTGAAGCTTCCCAGGTAACTCAGTGGTAAAGAATCCTTCTACTCATGAAGGAGACACAGGCTTAACCCCTGGGTTGGGAAGATCCCCTGGAGGGGGGAATGACAACCCACTCCAGTATTCTTGTTGGGATACTGGAAATTGCTGGAAATTTCTTGCTGGAAATCCCATGGACAGAGGAGCCTGGTGGGCTACTGTCCAGGAGATTGTAAAGGTTCGGACACGACTGAGTGGCTGAGCATACCTAATGCTCAGTTGGATAGTTTGGAGATGGTTTGGATCCTGAAATGTTAAGCTACTTAGGGAGAGATTCACTTTTTAGTCTCAGACTCATGATCCTGATCCTTTATCTGTGTGGAGTGTATATTGCCAAAAAGGTAGCCAGATTGAGATGAGATTTCTTTATCAGCTGCCTCACTATAACTTTGCTGTCATCTGATCCTCAAACCCTGTTGTGAAACTGCCATTCCAGATTCCTTCTTCTCTTGGTATGAATTCTTTCTCAAGATCTTTGCCAGCTTTCTGTGCCATCTGGCAATCTTTCTTTCTCCCTTTCTAATCTAGCCCAGAAAAACTGTCTATGTCTGTAAATCTGAATTCCTCTCATCATGTTGTAAATCAACCCCCATGTAAATCAGTGAAAAAAATAATGTGTAGGATGTCATTTAACTCCATATGACAGACATGTATGACTCTAAGCCTTGGCCTGGCTGTGGCCTCATCATGTAAAATACTGTAATAGGTTTTGTTTCTAGGTCCCAAGATATGTCTATCCATAGCCAGGCTTTCTTTGGAGGTTATACTCACTTATTCATTGGAATCACTGTTTTGTTTGGAGTGAAGAGAAGTGCTGGAAACTGTATTAGTGTTTTCCAGAGAAACAGAATCAGTAGGGAATATATATATATGTGTGTGTATATATATATATATTCCAAATATATGCATTTATTATAAGGAATTGGATCATGCACTATGGCGCCTGAAAAGTCCCAAGATCTGAAGTTAGTAAGCTGGGGACTCAGGGGAACCGATAGTATAGTTCCAGACCAAATGTCAGCAGCCTGAGGACACAGGAAAAGCAAATGTTTCAGTCTGAATTTAGGAAGAAACTGATGTCCCACCTTGAAAGCAGTCAGTTAGGAAGTTTCTTCCCATTCAAAGAGTCAGTCTTTTCATTTTAGTCGGGCCTTCAACTTATTGGATGAGGCACACCCACATTAGGGAGGGAAATCTGCTTAACCCAGTCTACAAATGTTTATAACACTCAGAAGTGCCCTCTCAGACATATCCAAAATAACGTTTGACCAAATATTTGGGCATCCCCAGGTGGTCCAGTTACATTGATACCAAAAGTGAACCATCCAAGAGGTCACATGCCCTGATTCCCATTCTCAAAAAATGTGTTTCCCTACTACATAGCTCTAGGCCCAGATAAAAGGTAAACACGTTCCCCAAAAGCTACAAAAATGGAACCTTGGGCTTTGGGGAGATGTAGAATTCAGCTATATCACAGGATCTCTAATATTACAAACCAAAAATAGAAAGAGAAAAATAAAAACATGAACAAAAACTCAACCAAAAATTCTAGTCATTAACTACCATCAAGAAAAAAATGGAAATAGTACAGTAATAGACATTTCAGAAAGGCAGCAGCCATGGAAATGAAGATTTCCATAGGAGCAGTCCTGTCTTCAGTACTGAGAATACATTTGAGAATGTTAACAAAGTCCTGAGAATTCCCATTAGTTCTTTCTTTCACATCTTGAGAAAGTAAAACTTAGTAGCATATTCTTAGGTCTTCCTTTCTCAAACTGGTTGATTCACTATATGAAACTATGGAAATGAACAAGTGTTGATTTTTTTTTTCCCTGAAAGAAGTTGTGTTTTTAAGGTCAAAGGATGTAAATGACAGAAAATGGGAACTAATAGCTATTCCAGATGTTTTTGTATTACTTTCACACTTAAATGTTGCAGTAGGTAGCCCTGCTTATGCCATTGTGTATGAGTGAACTGAGGCTTCTTTCCTCTTGATGCACCGCTGTTTGCTGGCTTGACTTCTTGTAAGAGAAGATGACATTCTCATTCTAAGCAGTGGGATGGAGGAAAGAACAAGTTGTCTCTGAAGGAAGATTCTTGAAAGCTTTCATATACTTTCCTTGCATCCCACCAGCCAGAGATTAATAACTACACTCAACAGCAAGGCAGGTACAGAAATGTAGTTTTTCTTCTGATCAGCAAGAGCACACCTTAATATCAGGAGTTTTATTACTATGAAAAGAGAATGGATATTGGAGAAAAGCAACTCTAATATTGATTTTAAAGATGAACAGGAAGTCTAAGACTATTCTCTAGAGGAATGGCATGTTTTCTACAATTTGAGTAATTTAGCTCCAGTACAGTACATTTAACAAATTCTGGAAGAGGAGAACCAAGGGATTACAGAAGAGACTGCAGCTTAGTTCATGCCAACTTTGATCTTATCACCTCATCCATACTACTGTGTCCTTAGGTTATAGAAAATGCACATGGAACATAAAACACTGTAACACCTCAAACTATAGGTAGTTTAGAAGAGGAGACAAACTGATCTCGGATATTAAAAGAAGCAATCAAAAATTTACTTACTATAGAAGAGAAAAGATAAATTAGAGAATTGGAATAAAACCACTGAAGATGAACAGATGAAAGAAGTGACTTGGCACTGCTATCTAAGCAACTTAAAAAACCCTTTTTTTAAAAAAAATGTACAATGCATCAGTTCAGTTCAGTCACTCAGTCATGTCCAACTCTTTGCGACCCCATGAATTGCAGCATGCCAGGCCTCCCTATCCATCACCAGCTCACGGAGTTCACTCAGACTCACGTCCATCGAGTGAGTGATGCCATCCAGCCATCTCATCCTCTGTCGTCCCCTTCTCCTCCTGCTCCCAATCCCTCCCAGCATCAGAGTCTTTTCCAATGAGTCAACTCTTCACATGAGGTGGCCAAAGTACTGGAGTTTGAGCTTTAGCATCTTTCCTTCCAAATAAATCCCAGGGTTGATCTCCTTCAGAATGGACTGGTTGGATCTCCTTGCAGTCCAAGGGACTCTCAAGAGTCTTCTCCAACACCACAGTTCAAAAACATCAATTCTTCAGCGCTCAGCCTTCTTCACAGTCCAACTCTCACATCCATACATGACCACAGGAAAAACCATAGCCTTGACTAGACAGACCTTAGTCGGCAAAGTAACTTTTCTTCCAAGGAGTAAGCGTCTTTTAATTTCATGGCTTCAGTCACCATCTGCAGTGATTTTGGAGCCCCCAAAAATAGTCTGACACTGTTTCCACTGTTTCCCCATCTATTTCCCATGAAGTGATGAGACCGCATGCCATGATCTTCGTTTTCTGAATGTTGAGCTTTAAGCCAACTTTTTCACTCTCCTCTTTCACTTTCATCAAGAGGCTTTTTAGCTACTCTTCACTTTCTGCTATAAGGGTGGTGTCATCTAAGACAAATCAAAACTTAGATGAACCAAAAACTCAAGGAAAAAGAGATTCTCCACAAGAGATTCATGCTATGAGGCAATTTATATAATATTATTAAAATGAGAAATCAGAGAAGATGACAGAAGAGAGAATGAAAGTAGAAGGGGGAGGTTGCATGCTAAAGAGAACAAAGTATGGGTCAACATATATTATTTGATACTGTCAAAGATGCTGGACTAAAACTTGAAAGTATCAGTTATTAATGACTTATTTTTATCATGATAAATGAATGCACATAATTGAGGGTTAGAATTCTATTTCCATTTCAAATATGACAAAATTATTTTGGGGCTTATGCATCATGTATATTATTGAGGATACTATTGAGGATTGAGGATATTTTCATAGTTATCCAAACAAAAACATTTGTTTTTTTCTGGTAGATTAAATTTCTTTTTCTTAAACAAAAGAATTCCAGTCTGAAGAGACAAATATGGAGTGAGAAAATAGCATGCAGCATTTGACATTTTGAAATTTGTTTTCTACCAATTCCATGCAAAGAATAGCCTGCTGCAATGCTGGTCTGAGATTTGGACCAGAAACAAGAGCTCAGCATGGTGAAGTTAATGCCCTGTACAGACTAGACAGTTGGCAATTTGCTGAGTCTTCCTGGTAGCATTTGTTCCACCTTTTCGCTTTCCTGTTGGTTTCCTAGTGGTTGTTACAGAAGTCAGGAAAGACACATATGTATAGCTTTGGTAAATGGGTAGTTTAAAATTTTCTCCTTGCATAATCTGTATTTATTTAAACTAAAATTCGGTTTGAAAAGGTATTTGTATTATGGCTACATCTGTTTGTCTATATTGCTTTAATTTATGCAGTATATGTTAATTACATTTTTCATGTGAAAATATTTTGACACTGCTGCCTCTTCTTTCTTTGACTTCTTGAATAATTTTATCATGCGACTGGCTCTGAATCGCATCTGCTCTCAGCATATAAATCTTTCAGTATTGATGTTCATGTGTCTTATTCCTGGACTTAAAACATTTTAAGTAAACTTTAGTCAATATTACTATTATCTTTTTAATTTCTTTTTTCTTTTTTCTTTTTTTTGACCAAACCATGGGGCAGGTGAAACCAGGGATCAAATCTGTGCCCCACTGCAGCGGAGGTGCAGAGTCTTAACCTCTGGACTACCAGGGAAGTCCTAGTCAATATTATTTTTGATGCCTAATTCTAGATAACACCCTATCCAGACATTTAAAATATATAGATACACACTTAAACTAATCAAATTTAGATTTATTCCTGTTCTAAGAACAAAACAAGACACTGAGGTTTGAGCTGAGGCAGATCATTCAACAAAATTGAATTTACCTGACCCTGAACACATGAGAGGGTGTTTTATCTATTGCCAAAGCTGAGGTGTTTTTTTATATGAAAGGGAGCATCATGTGAATTCAGAGATAACACTTTTAACCTGCTCATAAATCTTAAAATACCTGAGAAATGTACATGAGGAGGAAGATATGTATTTCTGAACTCAGGAAACAGATTTGGGAAGATTTCATCTCTTCAATCAAATACATTTGCAAGCTTTCTAAAATCAAATGCCATAGTATAGATAGTACCCACCCCTGGAGATGAGTCTCTTTCCTGTCATTGCCCAGTATACCCATCACATTCCTTATTACCCTTCTTTTCTAACAAAGCATCACTCTGATGGGCCGTTTAAATGATTGAAAAGAAGATGAACATGTAGTTCAGAAAGACTCTTGTTGACTAATCACTTTTCTATACAGTTGTTAAACCTTTATGGTTCCTTGAGTGGATATTCCTGAAACATTGTATTAACAGTTGCTATTAGGAAATGTTCACATATACAATGTAAATATTATGCTTCTTCTTGTTACTGGTTTGATATCTGGCCTATACAAAATTTAGGGAAAAAAAAAAAATAGAACTGCTGTGCAGATATTTTCTCAGGGCATATAGAAGCAGCCTTTGCTATAGCTGTGAGATTTTTAAAAAGTATTTTCCAAGACATCTATCTCGCACAGACAAGGCCATTTTAAATTGGACTCATTAAATCATTTGTTGTCACAGCCAACAGTTGTGTGGAGGCTAGTTAACACATGAAAAATGAGCCTTTCTAACTTGTTTACTTTATATGGATGCTTCTTTTATTTCAGTTTTTTTTTTTTCCTTCAGGTAACACATTGACTTAGGGGATCTTGTTACAGTGCTGCCTGACAAAAATTAAAAATGTGAAGGCTGAAAATACTATAGACATAGCATCCAAGTTCACATAAAATACTGGTGAAGAAGTTCCCACTGATAGTGATACCTGAGCCTATCTTCTAGTTCAAGGAAAGGAACCAATTAAAACCTCATTTACTTTGTTGAAAAGGTAACACAGAATCACTTGAGAAACATAAAATTCTTGGCAGAGGAAGAAAAAAGTAATGATTCTAAATTCATCTCTGAGTTTTTCCTTCTAGCCCTTATTCTGCCACTTCAAGGATATTTTCAACAATACCAGCTAAAGTATCTTTGTTCGTTCATTCATCCATGCACTCATTCATTCATCAATCTGCTTCTAAATGCCACAGTAAAGGGAAGCTACTTTTTACAAGTTTGTTGGCAGGTAGTGTTTTTCTTTGCTCTCTGGTAGAAATTAATCTGGTCTTAATTTTAGTTTATAAATATTTCCTTCTTGTTGTAGGTCAATATTTTTTTATTTTTTCATACTATTGCTTTCTTAGCTGCTGCTGCTAAGTCTCTTCAGTCGTGTCTGACTCTGTGTGACCCCATAGACGGCAGCCCACCAGGCTCCCCTGTCCCTGGGATTCTCCAGGTAAGAACACTGGAGTGGGTTGCCATTTCCTTCTCCAATGCATGAAAGTGAAAAGTGAAAGTGAAGTCGCTCAGTCGTGTCCAACTCTTAGTGACCCCATGGACTGCAGCCTACCATGCTCCTCTGTGCATGAGATTTTCCAGGCAGGAGTACTGGAGTGTGGTGCCACTGCCTTCTCCGACTTTCTTAGCTGTGACCTAGAAAAAATGTTCACTTATTTTTGTTTATTTTATTTTTCATTCAGGAATCCTTTTTAAAGTTCTCTTATTTACTACTGAATGTGTCCCCATCTTAAGTGAAGTGAAATGGTATTTTCTGATTATCCCTGTACAATGCTGTATATACTAGAGCTTGCAATAGGAAAATGTTAATGATGAAAATGAACTTTGGGAATAAGTTGATTAAGACTTGAATCTCAGTTCCACCAGTTTTCTTATATGTGAAATGGAGATGAAACATTGAGGAGTTAGACTTAACATAAGCATACATATAATTCCTTACATAGTAGACACTCAATAAATGTCTCATGTATTCAGAAAATTTAAAAATATATATATTCTTTTGGATTATCAAATGGTATCTAATTTTATGCCCAGTATCTACCACTAGTTCTTTTAACTCCTTAACTTTCTCCTGCTTGATGAGTGATTTGATTCAGCTGAATTTTATGCTAATATTTTAAAAGAATTCACTTCTCAAGTTTTAGTCAACTTAGGTTTTTGATGTAATTGCTGTTACCTGCTAATTGAATCCTTACTGATATTTAAGGCAAAACTCAATTTAGCATTATCTACAGTTCCCTTGGGCTTCCCAGGTGACTCAGTGGTAAAGAATCTGCCTGCAGTGTGGGAGATAGAGGTTCGATCCCTGGGTCAGGAAGATCGCTTGGAGAAGGACATGGCAACCCATTCCAATATTCTTGCCTGGGAAATCCCACGGACAGAAGAGCCTGGCAGGCTACAGTCCATGGGGTCTCAGAGTTGGACATGACTTAGTGACTAAGCATGCATGCACAGTTCCTTAATGTGATACATGTTTTCTTTTCCAGCTGATTGATAATAATGTTAAATAAGAATCTCACAACAACACTAGTTAGAACATTCCTACAGTCTAATTTATTCCTATGCATTGTTATTCTACTCTGTGGTCTAGTGGTCAGTTTGCTTTGAAGAATGATATTGCAGGAAACATATTTAATCCCTCAAGTTATTGTACTTTCTTCAAATTTTCCCTCTAATTCATATACTCTATATTCTATACTCTATATTATATTCTAGTAGTTTCATTTATCCAAAAATTTGTCTTCCCTAACTTTCTAACCGATTTTCTGAATTTCCAAGTTTGAGCTCAGTCTCACCTGTAATCTTGTATTCATTCAGTAAATTTGTACCGAATGCTACCTTGAGTCAGGCATTCTTGGCACTGACTAAAAGCAGAGAGGAAAGTTATATACTGTGGAGGGCAGAGAAAGGCCAATAATCATTGTGTCAGAAATTAAATGAAGAATCTGATGTGACATGATGATGAGCACTGTGGAGAAAATAAAATGTGGCAATGATTAAGTTGGAGTGGTGGTACAGGGGCAGTTACTTTAGCTAAGACGGTCAGGAAAGGCTTGTCAGAAGAGGTGAGACCAAATTAATGATAAAAGAAGCATATTACAGGCAGAAAAGCAAGTTAAAAGACCCTGAGATGAGAATGGTTTGGGCACTTCTGAGGTATAAAGTGAAAGTTAGTGTGGCTGGATGAGTTGGATAGGGAGAACAAAGTAGGAACTGATGCTGAAAAGGTGGGTAAGGGTCAGGTCATGCAGGGCCTGCTTGGGTGTGGAAAGGTATTTAGATTTTTTTTCCTCTATAAAAAAAGTGAAAAGACATTCAAGTGTTTTAAGCGGCAGAGTGTATTGACCTGCTTTATGCTTGTGTAAAGATCATTTGAGCTACTGCATGGAGAAGAGCCTGGGAATTTTGAGGTTACAAGAGTTGAGACAAGGAGACTAGTTGGGACATTGTTGCAGTAGTGAAGTGAAAGTTGCTCAGTTGTGTCTGACTCTTTGTGACCCCATGGGCTATACATGGAATTCTCCAGGCCAGAATACTGGAGTGGGTAGCCTTTCCCTTCTCCAGGGGATCTTTCCAACCCAGGGATTGAGCAGCAGCAGAGGTAAGAAAGAATGATGGCTTCGGTTAGGGTTTTCAAGAATGGTGCCAGGAGAAATGGTCCAAGCTGGGAGAGATTTGGAGGGCTATACTGAAAGGACTTGCTGATAGGTTGGATGTGAGAAGTGATGAAGAGAGTAGCACCTTATTAGATGTAGCACTTGAGAGATTTGAACCTACATAGCCGTTGTCACCCAGTATTTAGTCATCCCTTTGTATCACTTCATGCTCTCTTAAAGAGCCCAGAAAAGCTCCTTGAGAATAGCAACCCTTCTTGTTTAACTTCGGATCACCAATACCATTACATTTATTTTGTTCAGTAAGTAGTTGTGGAATGAATGGAAGTCATGGAGGTACATCTAACATTATCCGATTTGACAGAATAATAGCTGCTGTGTTAAAAACCATTTACAGGCCCATTTTATGGCATAAGAACAAAGGGGACAGCATTTTGGCAACACACTTTATAGAATGATATGATTTACCAGATTCACACAAGCAAATGCACAGTCTAGAAATGAACTGGTATGTTTACAGGTGAAAAACAAGTATAAAAATACTTAACAAATAGATCATAAATATCTTCCTATCTGAATGCTTAAAAGTTCACACATAGATAAGACGCAGGTCCTCTTTAAGAATACCTTAATTCTTAAACTTTTGTTTGTGATATTAAAGATACATTTCTATCAATTAGAACACTTTTGGATAAATTGACCTAAGCTAAAATCCAAATGGTTTTGAAGCTTGAAATGGCTTAAACAGGATTTAAAGGATGTTACCAGGATTCCTTTCCCTTATTTTGTAGCTATACTCTTTACTGTAGCTTTAGCTTTATTCTCTTATGGTTAAAAGATGGCAGCATTAACTCAAGACCTCACATACTCTAATTTTAAGAGGGAGAGAGAGCTACCAGTGGAACAAATGTCTTAAGCCTGGCTCTCACTGGTTTAAATCTGGATCATGTGCCCAGCCCTGAACCAAGCTATGTGGCATAAGAGAAGTTGTTCTTCAAGGGAATTTGGAATACTATTGGGAAAAAAGAAGAGAAAATGGCAGGCTAAAATATAACAAATGTCTAGCACATAGAGGAATGTTTTCTGTCAAATTTTAAGCATGGGTATGGATTCAATACATTCTTTAAAAATAGATTATATTTTGAGGTATATTAGACTTTCAGCTTTATAAATACAAGGACCATCTGTTATTTTTGTGTCCTTGTGGCTTAACAGTGTGCCTTATATAAAGTAGATATTCAATAATACTTTTTGAATGAGTAAGTAAACACGAGCCATCCCTTAACCTTACAGAAATCATTGCAGGACTTCTCTATTGACTTGTGTGATAAAGCAAAATAAGAATTTCTATACATATGTATAAAATAGTTTGGAAAAAAGTATTCAGTCACTACCAAATTAAAGAAGAATTTGTTAGATTCAATTACAGTATCACGAAAAGATCTTTACAAGTTGAGATTTTGGCCTCTATTTTAAAATTTGGATTCTTTTTGATCTCTTTCACCTTTTGGGTATGAAATAAACACCATATTTCCCTCGGCATTTTGGAGAACTGAACTTGATAATCCTGGCAGTACTATTTTGCTCTTTCAAGACATTCAACAGCAAGCACATATGTGTCTGACTAAATGTCACTATGCTTAAGGTTTCTATAATTTGGATCTGGAGGTTGGCAAAGAGAGAAGGAAGGCAGAACTTTTTAGTTTCTTATTACCCTATCCCATGATGTTTCTTTGTTCATTTGATTCTAATGATTCCAACAGGAGTGGAAACCAAAGCTGGAGGACTGGCCTACTACGGGTTAATTAATTAGTGGAAGGGCTATTTCTTGAGTCTGATGGTGGGGAATGGGTCAGAAAAGACTAATTAGACAAGCTTCAAGTTCTAGGGAACTGCCTGTGGAACAGGTGAAAATAAACTGGTGATAATTGAGGGGCTAATTATCCTCTACCTAGCAATTGGCCACCAGGTGTTCTGTAGCACATAAAAGAAGAGACTGGCAGAGCAACAGAGGCTGTTTTGTTCAGAGAAATAAGGATGGGGGGGATGGGGAGTAGGGAGTGGAACACATACACAAAAACCCGGAGGATTTTTAAAATCTTTAAAATGAGGTCTATTTTTTTTGCATAATCTTTCTTGTTTCATTGGGTAGAAAACTGGACCAAGGATATGTGCTGGTGTTTTATTTGTTTTGAAAGAACTAGTGTCCCTTCTATTCTGTGTACTCATGAAGAATTTCAGTGTTGGGTATACACATACATTTATCCTTGTAATTGAGTTTATGGTAACAATCTACATGGAGCATTTATTAGATAGAAAGTTTATTGGCATTTAGAAAGTCAAGGATTAATAATAGAATGGAAACCAAGCAGTCTGAATTGTTATGAGCAACTGTTTCACAACAACCAAACCTCCTCTTATTTATGCTATATTGGAATAATGAGGTCTCAGAATATCTCTAGTGGTGTGAAAGGTATTATGAAGGTATCCTTTAACAGATTTTAAGCTCTCTTTTATTGTCCTAACATGTCATTTTGTGAAAAATCAGCACTTAGAAGCCAGTAACTAAACAGGACTGTCTCTGATGTAATATTTTATAGGCAGTATAAAGAGTGAATACAAGGGGTTAATTATTACCATTAAGATTATATAATGTCCCTTTCATAAATATGTCTGTAAGTCTGAGACAGCATGACAAAAGATAGAAACTATTTTTAAATGACAAAGGTAAAAATTAGGTTGTCAGGAGAGTTAAGCTTAGACATACATCTTGTCTGATCGCAGCTCTGACTCTGCTGTCTTCGCAGGTGTCCAAGGCTGGAGAAGGCATTGCTTCTTTGGAGCGGGGCGCTTTGCTCTGAAGCAAGGACACCTCTCCCCTCAGGCTCTCAGCACTCAGTGTGGGTGAGCTCCCTATAATGCACTGTTCTGGCCTGGGACAACTATGCTGCAGTTATATGGCTGTTTTTAGGCCTGAGTTTTTTTGTTTTGTTTTGTTTTGTTTTGTTTTGCCTTTTTTTCCCCCTGCTGTTGACATTTCCCTCAGTAGGAAGAGCAACGTAAGGGCAAGTTCAGAACTGGATTGGAATCATGGCTAGAACATGTACCAGTGTTGTGACTTTGAGTAAAGACCTTAAATTCATAGACTTTTGCTTTTTCTCATCTGTAAAATGGAAGTAATGATTACTACCTTCCAGGGAACTTGTAAGGATTAAATAGAATGTACAATGTCTTTGGTTTCATTAAGTACTGACTGGAAAAATGAACCTATCACCTAGTGTATAAACACCACAAATGTATTATATAGGGAACGGAAATACAGAGAATGTGATACAAATGTTACAGAATAGCTGAAAAGCCAAACAAAGAGTGGTTAGGCAGCTTGGTGATTAGTATTAATACATCAGGAAGCAAACTCCACTCCTTTACTGAGGGCATAGGGAGAGGGGACAGCTTTACTACAACTCCGGGACCATGTTGGTCTTGGCAAGCCAGGACTGTAGCCAGTACATCTTCATGGGGACACACTAACCCAACGCTCTGAAACAGAGAAGAGAAACGTTCTACTTCTCCCCAGTCCCACCCTCAGTCTCCACCCTTTTCTCCCATCAGTTGAACTAAGCCAGAAGCCACTAGACATGGAAGCCAGCCTAAGAAATCCATTAGCCTGTTGGACACAACTCCCCTGAGATCCAGAGAGAATAGAAGAAGGTCAAAGAATGGCTCAGACAGTAATAGTCCTAGGACTGGTACCCATGGCATGTTGCCTGATACACTGGTGCTTTACTGAGATGTCAGTAGATCCCATGTCTTTTTCCCCTGGGGCCCAGGAGTCTTGGAGTTCTCTTTCTCCTCCCTCATTTCCCTACTCCGACCATTTAAAGGTCCCTTGAAACCTGGTAGAGATCAGAAAAGAGACTTCAGCCTCAGCACAGAGCCTTCATTCTCGCTAGTGCTTCTTCCTTCCTACACTATGGACTTCTTAGAATCCATCACTTTTCTGCACCCCCCCTTTTTTTTTTCTGAGAGAAAATAATTTATCCTTTAGATGAATGCAGGGAATGAGAATTTTCTTAAGATCTCTCACTTCATTCTCTTCAGGGAAACCTTCCAGCTTTCTAATTTGTCATCTAAATCCAGGGAACCTGATTTACTTTATTTATTTATTTATTTAATTAAATAATTTATTTTTTACTTTACAATATTGTATTGGTTTTTGTCATACATCAACATGAATCTGCCACGGGTGTACACATGTTTTTACTTTAAAAGCATACATCCAAACATCATATTAGGTGCTAGAAAACCCTACCATAACATTGACAAATGTAACTCTTCCCAGCAATGCCTATGACTGGATTAAAGAAGACTAATTCTTAAATAGTTGCTGAAAAATCAAGAAATGTTATTCTTGACCCCTGACTATATTTATTGGGCTTCTCAAGGGGCAGAGTGGTAAAGAATCTGCTTGCCAATGCAGGAGACACAAGAGACATGGGTTCAATCCCAGGTTGGAAGACCTCCTGGAGTAGGAAACAGCAACCTACTCCAGAACTTGCCTGGAAAATTCCATGGTCAGAGGAGCCTGGTGGGCCACAATCCATAGGATTGCAAAGATTCAGACATGACTAAGTGTGCATAGGTGCCCCACCCCCCACCAACATTTATTATAGAATTCTTAATGGGCTTGTATATCTAATTTCTGTACCCTCAGCAAGTCATCAAAACTGAGAGCATTGTAGGGGGATGAGGAAAATGGGAACAACACAAAAATACACATATCCTTACAGGTAACCCTGGTTTGAGTGAAGAAGCATTAAACATCATTTTGAAGTGCCAAAATGAACCAAACTGTATTCCCCGATGGTCTGGATGTTGTGAATGTTTATCTTGAATAAAGGAATATTAAATAGTTTCTGGCACCTTCTGCTTAAGGTGGTCATATAACTCCTTAAAGATTTTGAACCCCCAAAATGGTTAATGATTTGGCTTATTAAGAAGTAAGTTTCAGTTGTGTGACTAATTATCTACATGAGGCTACTCTGGCCTTCTTTTATGCCATTCAAATGAGGTTTGCTGCATAGCAAAGCCTGCTTTTTTTCTTTTCTTTTTTAAAAATAAGTTGCCCCACGTGGACTCATCAAAGGTTTATCACTTTCTAAAAGCTGAATGGAGGACCAGATAACATTTGTATTATAAAATAGATTACCTTTTCCTTTTTTCTGTGTGTAATATGTATGTAAAACTTAGACATTGAAGATCAGAGAAAGACTACAATCATCTTTTTCTTTTATTGTGGAAGTCTCCATTTAAGAAGTCCCTAGACTTAGAACTAGACATTAGGAGAGGCGTCTGAGGAGTAAGGAGTCATGGGGATGAAAGGTTAAAGATAAGAGAACTCTGTGTGGGATTTTAATCCACTGGGGAAGCTGTCACAGCATAATTAGAAGAATAAGCTGCGTAGGGACCATGCAGAATGCAGCTGCTCAACCACAGCCTATGACAATTTAGAAAATTCATCTTTTTTAGCCTCAAAATAAAAGCTTTTCTCACATCAGGACTGTCGGGAGAATATGTCTTCTGTAAACTCTGCATGAAGACTGATTTAAGATTCCTGAAAGAATACAGCATATTTCATTGGGGATATATTTCTAAATTAGAATAGCTTTTCTTTTCTAGTGTTTCATCTTTTTAACTCTTCAGTGGTTTAAGTTCTTGATTTTGTGTGGCTCATGCATTCCTAGTTTTTGAAATGATGCTTAGCCAAAGTCTAAACTATTTGGGAAGAAGAGTCAGCAGTAGTTTGATTTAGTCAGCTCCAATAGCCAAAAGGGAAAAATAGGTGAATAAATAAGCTGCTGCTGCTGCTGCTAAGTCGCTTCAGTCGTGTCCGACTCTGTGAGACCCCATAGAGTTCAGCCCACCAGGCTCCTCCGTCCCTGGGATTCTCCAGGCAAGAACACTGGAGTGGGTTGCCATTTCCTTCTCCAATGCATGAAAGTGAAAAGCGAAAGTGAAGTCGCTCAGTCGTGTCTGACTCTTAGCGACCCCATGGACTGCAGCCCACTAGGCTCCTCTGTCCATGGGATTTTCCAGGCAAGAGTACCGGAGTGGGGTGCCATTGCCTTCTCCAATAAATTAGCTGAGTACTATACTAAAATGTCTAGACAGGGCAAATGATCTATCACCCAGAACACCAGCACCTGTCAGAGTAGAGGGAATGGCGAGAGAGAGGGAACTGTGGATCCTTAGCCCAAGTAGTAAACAGTATAAACTTTCAGAAGACTGCCTCATGCTTCCACTAGGTAAGTGTTACTATTGTTGTTTGAAAGAAAAAAAAAATTATGCTAATGAGACAAAATAATTTATCGAGATATTAATTTTGGGTTATCTCTTAATTTCTTTCTTCATTTCAAATTGATAGCCAGGCCTTTTAAAAACGCAGTTCTTGGGACTTCCCTGGTGGTTCACAGAAGAATTAAGAATCTGCTTTGCAATGCAGGGAGCTAAGATCCCACGTGATGCAGAGCAACTAAACCTGTACGCCACAACTAAGACCCAATATAGCAAAATAAATAAATATTTAAAATGCAGTTTTTTTCCCTTCTTTTTATTTATTCTAGTTTTATTGAGACCTAATTGAAATACCTCATTGTACAAGGGCTTCCCTGGTGGCTCAGAGGTTAAAGCATCTGCCTGCAATGCGGGAGATCTGGGTTCAATCCCTGGGTCGGGAAATTTCCCCTGGAGAAGGAAATGGCAAGCCACTCAAGCACTCTTGCCTGGAGAATCCCATGGACGGAGGAACCTGGTGGGCTACAGTCCACGGGGTCGCAAAGAGTCGGACACGACTGAGCGAATTCACTTCACTTCACTTCACATAAAGTGTACAACATAAAGGTTTGACTTACATACGTTGTGGAATGATCACCACAGTAAGTTTAATTAACACCCATCATCTCATATAGATATAAGAGAAAGAAATGGAAGAAAAAATTTTTCTCCTTGTAAGAATTCACCTGCCAGTGCAGGAGATGTAGATTCGATCCCTGGGTCAAGAAGATCCCCTGGAGAAGGTAATGGCAACCCACTCCAGCATTCTTGCCTGGGAAGTCCCATGGACAGAGGAGCCTAGTGTGCTGCAGTCCATGTGGTCGCAAAGAGACATGACTTAGTGACTAACAGCAACAAATGAGAACTCTTAGGATTAACTCTCTTAATTAACAATTTTCATACATATCATTCATCTGTTAACTAAAATCATCATGTTATACATTACATTTATAGTACTTATTTATCTTATAATTGGAAGTTTGTACCTTTTGACCACTTTCCTTCAATTTCTTCTCCCCTCACCTCCACCTCAACCTTTGGTAGCTACAAATCTGCTCTATTTTTCACTGAAATTTTTTCCCCATATATAAGTGAGGTCATACATACAGTATTTATCTGTCTGACTCATTTCACTTAGCATAGAGCCCTCAAGCTCCATTTATTTTGTCACAATGGCAGAATTTCCTTATTTTTTTATGGTCGAATAGAACTCCTGGGATTTCTCTCATGGTCCAGTGGCTAAAACACCCGAGTTCCCAATTCAGGAAACTCAAGTTTGATTTCTGGCTGGGAAATTAGATCCCATATGCTGGAATGAAGACCCAATCCAGGAAAAAGAAAAAGGCTGGGGGATAATATTCCCTTGAATGTTTTATCCATTTATCCATCAGTGGACACTTAGGTTGTTTCTATGTCTTGACTTTTGTAAGTATTGCTGGATAGCCAGACTCTATATTTCATATCTTCATGATTATTTACAGAACCTGAATTAGAAGCTACTTGAAGACAACTTCTCTGCCTTTTGTGAAAGTCTAAACTCTTGTGGCTAATCTGGTAAAGGATCTGCCTGCAATGCGGGAGACCTGGATTTGATCCCTGGGTTGGAAAGATCCCCTGGAGAAGGGAAAGGCTACCCACTCCAGTATTCTGGCCTAGAGAATTCCAAGGACTATATAGTACGTGGGGTTGCAAAGTACCAGACAAGACTGAGCTACTTTAACTTACTTCAGTTCAGTTCAGTCGCTCAGTCGTGTCCGACTCTTTGCGACCCCATGAATCGCAGCACGCCAGGCCTCCCTGTTCATCACCATCTCTCGGAGTTCACTCAGACTCACATCCATCGAGTCAGTGATGCCATCCAGCCATCTCATCCTGGGTCGTCCCCTTCTCCTCCTGCCCCCAATCCCTCCCAGCATCAGAGTCTTTTCCAATGAGTCAACTCTTCGCATGAGGTGGCCAAAGTACTGGTGTGGGGTGCCATCACCTTCTCTGAGGATAAGGGCTGGGAGATGGATTTAAGTGCACTTAGAGAAATGAATCAGAGAAGACAATGACAACCAACTCCAGTACTCTTGCCTGGAAAATCCCATGGACAGAGGAGCCTGGTAGGTTGCAGTCCCTGGGGTTACTAGGAGTCGGACATGACTGAGTGACTTCACTTTCGCTTTTCACTTTCATGCATTGGAGAGGGAAATGGCAACCCATTTCAGTGTTCTTTCCTGGAGAATCCCAGGGACAGGGGAGCCTGGTGAGCTGCTGTCTATGAGGTCGCACAGAGTTGGACATGACTGACGTGACTTAGCAGCAGCAGCAGAGAAATGAATAAACATTGGGCTTTCCCAATTGCTCAGCAGGTAAAGAATCCGCCTGCAATGCAGAAGACATGGGAGGCATGGGTTCAATCCCTGGGTTGGGAAAATCCCCTGGAGGAAGAAATGGCAACCCACTCCAGCATTCTTGACTGGAAAACCCCATGGACAGAGCAGCAATAGTCCATGGGGTCGCAAAGAGACATGACTGAGAAACCTAACCCCAAGAACAGAGAAATAAATAAAACTTGTTATTTATCATAGTTTACCAATTAAAACTCAGACTCACCTTATCTGGGCCTGAAAAATGAAAAATTTATCATAAGGATAAAGTGATACTGTAGTCTTGCTTCTATCTGCAAACCCACCTCATTCTACCACCCCCCTTCCTTACTGTAGTCTAGCCATGCTGATTAGTTCCCAATCTGCTGTGCTCCTTTGTTATCTGCGGATCTTTGCCATTCAGCTTCCTTTTGCCTAAAAAAATGCTCCTCTAAATATTTGCATGATTGGCTTTTCCTCACCATTTAGGTCTTGAGTGCCATTTCTCAGGAGAAGTTATCTCTTAGAACCAAATGAAAAGACCCTTCTCTTACTTCTATGCCAAAACATTACTCTCAATTACCTTCCTTTATATTCCTTCTTCAGTTCAGTTCAGTCGCTCAGTCGTATCCAACTCTGCGGCCCCATGAATCGCAGCACGCCAGGCCTCCCTGTCCATCACCAACTCCTGGAGTTCACTCAAACTCATGTCCATCGAGTCCGTGATGCCATCCAGCCATCTCATCCTCGGTCGTCCCCTTCTCCTCCTGCCCCCAATCCCTCCCAGCATCAGAGTCTTTTCCAATGAGTCAACTCTTCGCATGAGGTGGCCAAAGTACTGGTGTGGGGTGCCATCACCTTCTCTGAGGATAAGGGCTGGGAGATGGATTTAAGTGCACTTAGAGAAATGAATCAGAGAAGACAATGACAACCAACTCCAGTACTCTTGCCTGGAAAATCCCATGGACAGAGGAGCCTGGTAGGTTGCAGTCCCTGGGGTTACTAGGAGTCGGACATGACTGAGTGACTTCACTTTCGCTTTTCACTTTCATGCATTGGAGAGGGAAATGGCAACCCATTTCAGTGTTCTTTCCTGGAGAATCCCAGGGACAGGGGAGCCTGGTGAGCTGCTGTCTATGAGGTCGCACAGAGTTGGACACGACTGACGTGACTTAGCAGCAGCAGCAGAGAAATGAATAAACATTGGGCTTTCCCAATTGCTCAGCAGGTAAAGAATCCGCCTGCAATGCAGAAGACATGGGAGGCATGGGTTCAATCCCTGGGTTGGGAAAATCCCCTGGAGGAGGAAATGGCAACCCACTCCAGCATTCTTGACTGGAAAACCCCATGGACAGAGCAGCAATAGTCCATGGGGTCGCAAAGAGACATGACTGAGAAACCTAACCCCAAGAACAGAGAAATAAATAAAACTTGTTATTTATCATAGTTTACCAATTAAAACTCAGACTCACCTTATCTGGGCCTGAAAAATGAAAAATTTATCATAAGGATAAAGTGATACTGTAGTCTTGCTTCTATCTGCAAACCCACCTCATTCTACCACCCCCCTTCCTTACTGTAGTCTAGCCATGCTGATTAGTTCCCAATCTGCTGTGCTCCTTTGTTATCTGCGGATCTTTGCCATTCAGCTTCCTTTTGCCTAAAAAAATGCTCCTCTAAATATTTGCATGATTGGCTTTTCCTCACCATTTAGGTCTTGAGTGCCATTTCTCAGGAGAAGTTATCTCTTAGAACCAAATGAAAAGACCCTTCTCTTACTTCTATGCCAAAACATTACTCTCAATTACCTTCCTTTATATTCCTTCTTCAGTTCAGTTCAGTCGCTCAGTCGTATCCAACTCTGCGGCCCCATGAATCGCAGCACGCCAGGCCTCCCTGTCCATCACCAACTCCTGGAGTTCACTCAAACTCATGTCCATCGAGTCCGTGATGCCATCCAGCCATCTCATCCTCGGTCGTCCCCTTCTCCTCCTGCCCCCAATCCCTCCCAGCATCAGAGTCTTTTCCAATGAGTCACCTCTTCACATGAGGTGGTCAAAGTACTGGAGTTTCAGCTTTAGCATCATTCCTTCCAAAGAAATCCCAGGGCTGATCTCCTTCAGAATGGACTGGTTGGATCTCCTTGCAGTCCAAGGGACTCTCAAGAGTCTTCTCCAACACCACAGTTCAAAAGCATCAATTCTTCGGCACTCAGCCTTCTTCACAGTCCAACTCTCACATCCATACATGACCAGGAAAAGAGTCATCATAAATCAGATAAACAGAGGGATGGGCAGATAGACAGACAATGTATTAGTAATCTAGAGCTGCCATAACACAGGCTGAATGGCTTAACAGACATTTATTCTCTCATAGTTTTGGAGGCTAGAAATCCAACATCAAGGTGTTGCCAGGTTTAGTCTTCTGAGGCTTCTCTTCTTGACTTACAGATGGCTACTTTCTTGCTATGTCCCAACATAGTTTTTTTTTTTTTTTCTGTGAATCTTTGTCCTAATTTCTTTTCTTATAAGGATACTAGTCATATTTGCAGAGAAGGCAATGGCACCCCACTCTAGCACTCTTGCCTGGAAAATTCTATGGATGGAGGAGCCTGGTAGGCTGCAGTCCATGAGGTTGCTAAGAGTCAGACACGACTGAACGACTTCCCTTTCACTTTTCCACTTTCATGCATTGGAGTAGGAAATAGCAACCCACTCCAGTGTTCTTGCCTAGAGAATCCCAGGGATGGGGGAGCCTGGTGGGCTGCCGTCTATGGGGTCGCACAGAGTTGGACACGACTGAAGTGACTTAGCAGCAGCAGCAGCAGCAGTCATACAGGATTAGTCAGATTGATCCAACTATATAGCCTCATTTTGTCTTAACTGCCTTTTTAAAGGCTTTCAAATACAGTCACATTCTAGGGTACCAAGGGTTAGAACTTCAACATGTGAATTTTGAGGGGATACAATTCAGTTCATAAGAGATAGATGGATAGATAGACTATCACTAGTTTTTTCTTCTAGGGAGAGACACTGGCTTGGCTGTGGGCCTAAGGGAGAGGTTTGGGGTCCTCCTACATACCCTAATCATTACTCTTCCACCTTGAGAGATACCTAGTATCTTTTACTCCTAACCCTTATGGTGCTAATGGCATGAATCAACTTTCTTCTTTGAATTTTTCTGTACCTCACTTTTACCAAATCCTATTCACTTACTTGGAGGAGGAAATGGCAACCCACTCTTGTGTTCTTGCCTGTAGAATCCCCATGGGCAGAGGAGCCTGGCAGGCTATAGTCCATGGGGTTGCAAAGAGTTGGACATAACTGAGTGACTAAGAACATTCAGTTACTAGTCATCTACCTGCTTCTTATCTTCTAAAATACTGTTGACAGGTCTTACTTTATCATTTTGATTTTTTACAGTTTTTCCTTCCTTCACCATAATTTTTGTAGCATTTCATGATTGTATGGAGATAAGTCTAGATATTCAGTGCTTCATGTTTAAAATCTGTTATGTTGTTTAGCTTTGTTTAACATGACTTTAAGGCTCTTAACTCTGGTTCCTGAATCTTGGAGAATTCCTTATTATTACTTGTGTAAAAGTTCTATTATTAATGATCAATCCATTTATTTTTATAGAATTAATTACATAAGAAATTATGTATTTAATTTATTAAAATTTTGTGTGTATTATCCAGAAAATTATAAATATTGTATCTAACATTGGCTTTAGGTACTGTGGATCTGGTGAAATTTTTATGTATAAACCTGGGTCTCTATATAATAAAATAGTATCACATCACATAGTAACATTTAGATTCATTAAAATGATATTCTGCTCAAAGTAGATTTCCGTTTCGGTTCTCATTATGTGCATAGACAAAGCCTGTGTGTAATCCAACCAAATTATCAGTTTTGTTCTCCAAACATGCCTGCACATTTCAGCCTCTGTGTTTTTGTTTAATATACTTCCTCCTCTTAGAATGATTCATCCTTATTTGTTAAAGTCCTTTCCATTTCAAAGCCTGCCTCAAAATCCATCATCCCTGAGGCTTTTATCTAGATATTCTGTCTCTCCTTTGAATTAGTATTTATACTTCTCTTTTGGTCCTTACTTGATCTAGTCAAGTAGTGTGGAAACTTGATTTATCTTTCTTGTTAGTCTATAAGCGTCTAGGATACAGAAAAGTGATGATGAAAGTCACTCAGTTGTGTTTGACTCTTTGCAACTCCATGCCATGGAATTCTCCAGGCCAGAATACTGGAGTGGGTAGCCATTCTCTTCTTCAGGGGAACTTCCCAACCCAGGGATCGAACTCAAGTCTCCTGCACTGTAGGCAGATTCTTTACCAGCTGAGCCACAAGGGAAGCCCAAGCATACTGGAATGGGTAGCCTATCCCTTCTCCAGAGGATCTTCTCTACCCAGGAATCGAGCTGGGGTCTCCTACATTGCAGGTGGACTCTTTACCAACTGAGCTACCAGGGAAAGCTCTTGGATACAGAAAAAGTTCTCGTCAACTCTTCATGAGTGCCTAATGGCACTACTTTACATTTAGTAAGAGCTCAATAAAATCTGTTGATGTAAATTGAACTCCCAAGTCACAGGAACTTTTAGTTGATAAGTATTGGGAAATATAAACCTATTTGCAGCCTTCCTTGGTGATAGCACAGATTCAGTTCTGGACTGAATATTACAATAAAACAAGTCACACAAATGTTTTGGTTTCCCATTATATTTAAAAGTTCTGTTTGTACTATACTGTAGTCTGTTAATTGTGCAATAGTATTATACCTAAAAAACAATGCACATACCTTAATTTTAAAATACTTTGTTAAAAAAAATGCTAACCATCATCTGACAATGCAGCCCTGCCACAAGTCTTAAATTTATAAAAAAAAAAAAAAGCAAATATTTGTAAATTACAGTAAAGCAAAGCACAATAAAATGAGATATGCCATGAATACTTATCTCTATGAAATAATTAGAAAACTAAATCTGTTGATAATACTATTATGCACCCCCCTGCCAAATTAAAACCCAAACCAAAACATTGTAAATGCAAAATCATTCTTTATTTTCATATTACATGAATAATTTGATGCTTTATTTTTTGTTTTTTACATTTCTTAAAATAAGGAAAGTGTCTTGAAAACTGGTTACATAGATTCATAAGTGAAGGTTTTAGAATAAATTGAATAGAGGATTAAAGACTTGTAAGTCTGTTAAGTTCAAAAGACGTAAGGAGTATCTACAGAAAATGGAGAAGACATCTGTTTAAGAGATATTCCTGCTGGAGCAGAATTAGGAGCAATGATCAATGGTTTAAGAAGGAAATAGACCAGAACTAGGCAGCTGATACATCTAGCAGTTTTCCCCCAAGAGGTTTTGAGTATAAAGAAGTGACACTACCAATGTACTAACAGGCCTTCAGGGAATCGTGAAGCTTCAGTGCATTGATCTGTGCCACAAAATAGGATATTCAGAGGAGTGGAGATGGGACAGTCTCAATAATTTCAGAAGAGTTCGGTTTCCTTAAAAATAGCACACGCTTCAATGTAACAAATGGTATAATTTTTCAACATTGCACAGCTTTATCAAGTGATAACCAATGATTTCTTCATCTTGTTTATTCCATGTCTATGTCATCAGGGACAAAACAAGGCAAATTTCATTCTGTGCACACTATACATCTGACCAAATAGTGATATGACATGAAGAAAATGAGAATATAGGAAGATACAGGAATCAGTTCAGTTCAGTTCAGTCGCTCAGTCGTGACCGACTCTTTGTGACCCCATGAATCGCAGCACGCCAGGCCTCCCTGTCCATCACCAACTCCCGGAGTTCACTCAGACTCATGTCCATCGAGTCAGTGATGTCATCCAGCCATCTCATCCTCTGTTGTCCCCTTCTCCTCCTGCCCCCAATCCCTCCCAGCATCAAAGTCTTTTCCGATGAGTCAACTCTTCGCATGAGGTGGCCAAAGTACTGGAGTTTCAGCTTTAGCATCATTCCTTCCAAAGAGATCCCAGGGCTGATCTCCTTCAGAATGGACTGGTTGGATCTCCTTGCAGTCTAAGGGACTCTCAAGAGTCTTCTCCAACACTACAGTTCAAAAGCATCAATTCTTCGGCTCTCAGCTTTCTTCACAGTCCAACTCTCACATCCATACATGACTACTGGAAAAACCATAGCCTTGACTAGACGGACCTTTGTTGGCAAAGTAATGTCTCTGCTTTTCAATATGCTATATGCTATCTAGGTTGGTCATAACTTTTCTTCCAAGGAGTAAGTGTCTTTTAATTTCATCGCTGCAATCCACCATCTGCAGTGATTTTGGAGCCCCCCAAAATAAAGTCTGACACTGTTTCCCCATCTATTTCCCATGAAGTGATGGGACCAGATGCCATGATCTTCGTTTTCTGGATGTTGAGCTTTAAGCCAACTTTTTCGCTCTCCTCTTTCACTTTCATCAAGAGGCTTTTTAGCTCCTCTTCACTTTCTGCCATAAGGGTGGTGTCATCTGCATATCTGAGGTTATTGGTATTTCTCCTGGCAATCTTGATTCCAGCTTGTGCTTCTTCCAACCCAGTGTTTCTCATGATGTACTCTGCATTTAAGTTAAATAAGCAGGGTGACAATATACAGCCTTGACGTATTCCTTTTCCTATTTGAAACCAGTCTGTTGTTCGATGTCCAGTTGTAATTGTTGCTTCCTGACCTGCATACAAATTTCTCAAGAGGCAGGTCTGGTATTCTCATCTCTTTCAGAATTTTCCACAGTTTATTGTGATCCACACAGTCAAAGGCATATGCATTGATAAAAATTAAGCACAAGGAGTAACAGGCCAGTACTTTGTCACATTATGTTGTTCAGTCACTAAGTTGTGTCCAACTCTTTGCAACCTCATGGACTGCAGCATGCCATGCTTCCCTAACCTTCATTATTTCCCACAGTTTCCTCAGATTCATGTCACTGAGTTGATGATGATATTTTGTCACATTATAGGTTGTAATAAATATCTGCTCAATAAATGAGTAATAGGTTAATGCCTCAAATCTGATCAATGATGATAGTATTAATTTATAGTTATTATTGATAGTTATAAGGTGATATGAAAGAAATAACACAAACCAGAATATTTTTTCTCTATCTTGGAAGGTAGCAAATCATGCTCCCTCCATAGATAGCCAGTTAGAACAGGTTATAACATCAAATAAGTCATAATTCCTCCTTATGCATAAGGGAGCCTGGTACCTGGGTTGTTGTAATCTTTTGTCCAGTCCCAAAAGCTAATTAGCCTAAAGCTAAAGTCAGGACTAGAATTCCAGCCTCCTCCTTTTTTTGGTTCACTTTTCATGCTTTTTCTACCCACTGTACTACCAAAAACAAGCCAAGGTTATTAAACAATAGATGTAGCAACTATTCTGATAATTTACCCAAAACTCACTTTGATGCATTAATTTATCAGGACAATTTATATAATTCTTCAATTATCTATATGTCTTGTGTTATGTATTTATGTCCAGCTAGAAAGAGTGAGTCATAACCATCAGCCTTCATTCAGTCACTTAACCAACATGTATTGCTTCATTCCTAATATATGTTAGTTTTAGCAAAAATCTATTTTAAGTTTTCATTGATGATATCCTTAATAATAAATATTTGATACAAACAAATGCATTCACACAGTTTAAGGGAAAACAAATAGGTTTTTATAAAGAGCTTGACCCTGTTTTGCTCAAGATCTTTTTCATTTGGCACCCAATCTATTTTCTTCTGTATGGCTATAAAAAATTCCTTTACATCAGTCAGTCATTTGTAAACTAATGCCCTTACTTCTAGAACTATTGAGAGTATGCATTAATCATTGCTCATCCATTTGGTCTCTTACATGATAAGTATGGTAGCAGAGTCATATTATTATACACAGGGTTACAGGGAAATCTTGCTTTATTTAGTTGCTAAGTTGTTTCCAACTCTTGCAACCCCATGGACAGTAGCCCACCATTCTCCTCCGTCCATGGGATTTTCCAAGCAAGAATACGAGAGTGGGTTGCCATTTCCTTCTCCAGGTAATCTTCCCAACTCAGGGATTGAACCCACGTCTTCTGCATTGGCAGGTGGATCCTTTGCCACTGAGCCGCCAGGGAAGGCCCGCAGAGGGTTGATCTATTATTATAGATGAGACCCTTTGATTTTTTAAGAAAAATTGTACTAAACATATGTTATATAAAAGTGAAATAACCTTAATAGCTTTTTAACTTCCCTTGTGGGAACTTGGTCGTTGGGCGGTAGTATAGAGCTTTTCAAGGGTATTTGTGGTGGATTTCTTTTTATAGCTTTCATGATTATTAGGCAAAAGCATGTCGGAAGAATAGTAAAGCCATGGCTTTTGCTTTCTGAGTGGGTCTCTGTAAGCAATTTAATGCGGTTCACTGAGAGAGGGTATGGTAGCTAGTCCATGTTAAGCCTAAACAAACCGCTGTAGAAATTGAAATGGTTGTTCCTGGCTCAATTCATGCCCCTGGATTAAACTGAAATATTACCCATGTCATGTAGGGATATTGAAGAGAGTTGTAATTCTGTTGGTTTCAACTAGGTACTGCCAGCAGTAACTGCCATATGAAAAACAGTGAAAATACATCTCCTGAAGAATTATTGGTAAAAGGTGAAACTCCAACAAGGAGTGCAATTCAAAATAGCAATAAAATAAAGAATAAGGAAAATTATTTGCTATCTAAAAGTAAAATTATGGAAAGCTGTCATCAGTGAAATTACCCTCCTCATAGAATTACAGAATTGCTTAGATTTCTTTTACTGTGTCTGTCTATTGAGTAGGCTGAGTTTGCATTGTTTCCAGAGATACACACATTATATTATTTATTTCCCAAACTGGTAAAATTCCAGCACCATTAATAACTTTTCCCACAGACTGTCTGGTTTTATTTAGTGTGTACATATTAATGCCTTAAATTACATTTCTATAGCATATTCAATGGGCATAATAATAAAATCACAGTTGCTCCAATGACCTTGAGACTGAACCTCATTTCTTTGCCTGCAGAATTTTAAAAATACAGACAATGAGGAGGCACAGGGAAGATGCATAAGTAATTGTGGATTCAAAGCGTATGTTTATCTCTGGGAGTATTTCTTCTCAAGTGTTGTTAATATTTAAATATACATTTTCTGAAAGCAGCTATTCTCTGATAATGAGAACTAACCTAACAGTTTTCAACCAATCTAAAATTTTTCTGGCTGCCAATCTTCCAGGTAGACCCCTTTACTATATCAGCCTCTATAATAACAATTATCAATTTTATAATCCCTTTAATCACCATTGAACTTTGCAAATATTAACCAGGAAATCTCATATGACTCCTCTGAGAAGGGGCAACTGGCTTTTCCTATAACTGCAAAAAAGGACTGAGATAGAAGTTCTAGGACCAGAAATTACTGAAATCAACATTCTAGTATTAGCAAAGCCAGTTTTGGATTTTAGTTTCCTAATGAGGAGTGGAGTATAGAGACATGAAGATATTAAAGACTGCTTAGTTAAGTATTTTCATACTTTGCCTCTGCCATGCATGTTTATATTTTTCTAATTCATAAAGAATGAGATTATAATAAAGGTAATGTGATCAACAAAAACTCTTTATAAGCTTTTTTTTTTTCATCATTACAACCTAAAGTGAACCCAAAGCTCACTATTGCTCAACCCATCAGAAAATACTTGAAAAGCATCTCTTTTATGGAGGACATTCCAAGAAGGAGCAATATAGAATTTATGACTATTAAGTAAACTAAGTATTATCCCTGTTATCCCTCATCTTTTTTTAGCTCTAACATTATCATAGTATTTTTAAAGTGAGCAGATAAAAATACTTTTTGGATGGTTGGTTTTGTGCCATCTGCTGTTTTAAGAAAAAAATTAAATGAGGAACGTATATTTTTAAAAATTATTTACATTCTACAAAACATGTTTACATTGCATATTAAATATTTTATTAAAAATTAAGTCAATATATTTTTATTATGAATGAAGTATATACTTATGAAATAGTTAAAAGTATCATCAATGAACACTATAAAAACCTAAAAATTAAGGTTTGGTTACAATTTACTTAGAGTAGAAGATAGAAATATTAAAAAAAAACAACAGAAAACTATCAGGATAAGAATGGAGGAAGAAGACTGAAGAAAAGAGGAAGCCATGACTAACATTCTGGGCAGTTATTAGTGTGCTCTCCTTCCTAGAAAATTCTAAACCATAAGCTCACTGAATATTTTAGACCTGGAAGAAATGTGAGGGAGATTATCTCCTAATATGATGTTGTCATTTAATACTGCATCTCCTGAATTCTGAGACCCATGTTTCCCCTGAGCGCCAAAGAATTGATGCTTTTGAACTGTGGTGTTGGAGAAGACTCTTGAGAGTCCCTTGGACTGCAAGGAGATCCAACCAGTCCATTCTGAAGGAGATCAACCTTGGGATTTCTTTGGAAGGAATGATGCTGAAGCTGAAACTCCAGTACTTTGGCCACCTCATGCGAAGAGGTGACTCATTGGAAAAGACTCTGATGCTGGGAGGGATTGGGGGCAGGAGGAGAAGGGGACGACCGAGGATGAGATGGCTGGATGGCATCACTGACTCGATGGACGTGAGTCTGAGTGAACTCTGGGAGTTGGTGATGGACAGGGAGGCCTGGCGTGCTGCGATTCATGGGGTTGCAAAGAGTCGGACATGACTGAGCGACTGAACTGAACTGAATTGAATTGACAGTCAAAAGCATTTTATTTTTGCTGTTGGCCAGTGTTTTCAAATTTCCAATTGATACTTATCTTTGGGATTCATAAATGAAAAAATCAGAATTTGAGGAATTTTCAGAAATTCCAACTATGTTATTCTGCCTTTTCTATAACACACTATTTGTATGTTTTAAATAATAATCAGTGACCATAATAATAAACAGTGAATCAGTTTTTTGTATGATAGGATTGTACTAGGATTTTCTTAGTTCAAAACGGGAAAATGCATGGTTTATTGGCACTATCAATTAAAATATTGTAATAACCCATAAATATCTACTTGATATAGATATTTCATAATAGGACACATTTAGAACATGAAGTAAAAATTGTTTACAATATAAAAATTATACTGAATATTTAATATTTAAAAGTTATTATTCTTAAAATGAAATTTTAAAGCACAAAGCATTTCTTGCCCACTTGATAATCCTTATTTTTGTTTTGTGATAAATATTTTAGATGTAAAAATACATTTCCATTTTGCATTGATCTGATTGTATTAAGAGTATGTCCAAAGTAACCTAGATTTTGTCAAGTTTCTTGTTAAGGCATAGGCTGCTTCATATAACGGCCTTCCCAGGTGGCACAGTGTAAAGAATCCACCTGCCAATGCAGAAGACTCATGAGAAGCAGGTTCAATCCCTGGTCAGGAAGACTCCCTGGAGTAGGAAATGGAAACCTACTCCAGTATTCTTGCCTAGAAAATTGCACGGACAGAGGATCCTGGTGGTCCATGAGGTCACAATGGACATGACTGAATGGTTGAGCGTGCACACTTCATATAAGCTATTTTTTAAAAAAGTGAAGATGTATTTTCAGCTTGTCTTGATTTTGGTGTTGAAATCAATATTGCCATTGCTATTTCATATTTCAAATCAGTTTCTAATTTCACGTTGTAATGTTCTACAAGAATATTTGCAATTGTTGCCTCTTTTTTGTTAAGGTAGTTACAAATAAATGTACCTGTAGCAAATATCCAAGGAGTACAAAATGCCAGTGAATATTATGGGGTAGTATTAGAACAGCATAACATTTGGATCTCCTAGCAAGGTCAACACTGCTGTATAGATTCACGTGGTGAAGTTGCTTATTTAAGGATTATAAATTTGTTTTTTCTTTAAAACCAATCATAAAATCCATATGAATATACTTTGCTTATAAAGTTCTTAATAATTATCCTTAAAAAAGGCTCATAGAAAGTTACCTGCAGAAAAGACCACAGACTCACATATAATATGGCAACAACTGCAAGCAAGATGGTTGCATAGTAATGTCTCTCTATTGATTATTAAGCTTTTACTCTCCTTGTTTTCTCTCTTAATTTTCCACAAG
The DNA here is from genome assembly GCA_006410635.1 of Cephalophus harveyi. Classification (NCBI taxonomy): domain Eukaryota; kingdom Metazoa; phylum Chordata; class Mammalia; order Artiodactyla; family Bovidae; genus Cephalophus; species Cephalophus harveyi. Next base: position 16,665 of record SJYT01060968.1, on the reverse strand, counting down.
ATTCCAGATTCAGAGACATATGTAAATTTCTTAAGGAACTTCCACGTGGAAATGCTACTCTCAGCCAGACAGCAGTGATCACATGGTTGTTGCCTGTACATTTGTGAACCTCAAAAGAACCAGTTCGTCAAAATTTACAGAATGAGTTTCAGCAGCTTAGAAGAAAATTCCAGAAATAATTGTAGAGCACTCTTTTAATGCTTACTCTAAACTAAATGGTTGTGAGGTAAAGAAGACAAGGGGATACATCAGAGTTGTTTAATAACATTCCTGAACTGAGTTTCAAAAGTAAGATAGTTCAGCATAACTGCAAATCCTTGATCTTTTATTATTTAGGGAAAGATTTTTATTGATCTTTTTCTGTTTATATTTCACCAAGCATTTTTATTAGATACTGTTTCTGTATTTTATAAAATATCTTTATATCATCTATTGATATGTCTGTGGTGAATTAACTGATCCCTATTTTTCATTTCCCTCAGCATCCATACACATGCCACTGTCTCATCATGGATGGAATATTTTTTCCTTACCTATTGACGATGATCTTTGTCATGTGACTTATTCAGTGATAAATGATTAGAGGTAACAGTGTGATATTTGTAGGCCTTAAGAAACCTTGTGGGTTTCCATTTGCCGCTTTGTACTCTGTAATCACCATGAGAAGAGCTTCTTTAGCTTGGTTCAGAATGAACATACAGAGAGCAGAGCTACCAGAGACACTGTAAGTAGGAAAAGTCACCCAGTTCAGCCCAATTAAGATCAGCAGAATCACTCCACCTGGCTTGCTGACCCATGAAAACTTAATCACTGGTATTTTATGCACTGAGTCATTTTAAAATGTAGTTGTAATGTGCCAACAGTTAACTGATTATGGCTTCTTAGTTGGCACAATGGTAAAGAATCTGCCTGCCAGTGTAAGAGAAACAAGAGATGTGGGTTCAATCCCTGGGTCGGGAAAATCCCCTGGAGTAGGAAATGGCAACCTACTCCAGTATTCTTGCCTGAAAAATTCTATGGGCAGAGGAGCCTGGTGGATCACAAAGAGTTGGACATGACTGAGTGACTCAGCAAGGAACAGCAAGGAGAATTTAGAGGGAATGTAGCTTGCAGAGTTGGAGAATTAAAACTTTTGTTATCACAGTTTCTGGAGTCAGTAAAAGATACTCAAATTAAGACTGAGTTCAAAGACAAAGAATAATCAAATATATGAGCATTATGTATATATAACCTGATGATATATAACCAGACTAAACCAGGGAAGTAGACTCAAAACGTTTATTAAGATCTCTGAAATGATATCGAGAAAACTTGTAGTACTGTCGAAGCCTCATAGACCCAAAGTACCTGATTAAGTAGAGAGAAGGAAAGAGAGAGGCATGTCTAAAAAATAATTGTAAGTGTGACTTTTGACTTGCATCAAACATATAGATAATTCATAAAGTTTTGAAGAAAGAACCAGTTGGAACTAAAAGAAACTGAGCCTAGGTGTTTGAAAAGGACTTTGGGTCTGCAAATTACTACAGGCAGGAAGCAGCTGAGAAAACTGCTCAACAATCTAAAAAGAGCATGTTTTCCAAAATGTTCTTCAGAAGTGGACAATGAGAATTATGGACAGGAAAGTAGCTCTCAGAGGATGGGACCAAAGTCTGTGGATAGCAATGGACTGAGGATACACTCCTGAGGATCAAAGATAAGACCTAAAAGACAAATATCCCCCAGCACAAAGTAGGGTGACTTAGAGCATTTGATCAGTCAAATTTTCTAATTGCTATTGGAACAGTGGCTGCAGTGTGATGAGCTTGTCCCTGTTTCACCATTTTTATATTGGGTTCCTTGGGTGGGGAGTGGGAAGAAGAGGAGGGATAACTTATTTTCTTTTAATTCATAGGTCTCTGGATTAAGAGACACTGATATAGATCTACTTTGAGCTTCATGCTATGATTGGATTAGACTTTCTGGAGTCCTTGGATAAGGGTGCTTGTGGTAGATTGATTTACTCACCTTGATTCTTCATTTCTTGTAGCATCTGCAACCTTGTCATGGATCATCTGAGTCTTTCCTTACTCTGACTTTATGCTTGGCCATGTAAAATTCCCATTTGACCTCTTGTATCTCTTCTTTCACCATGAGAAGAAAGTCTTCCCAGGTGTCTTTTCCTTCCATGGGAAGCCTAGAATGAGCACAAGAGCAGCAGAGCCATTCCAGCCAACCAACAGGCCTTCAGGAAGGAAGCAGAGCTGCCCAGCCGAGGCCATCCCAGATTAGCAGAGCTTCTGAAGTCAGTCTGCAGATTCGTAAGAACGAGCAGTTAAAGCAGTGGTTGTCACACTTTTTCTTTAAAGGGCCAGTCAGTAAATATGTTAGGTTTTGAGTCATGTCATCTGGTTGTCTATAGTGCAAAAGCAGCCCTAGACAATTCATAACAAATGAGACAGCTGCATTCCAATAAAACCATTTACAGACAGAAATTCATATAATTTTTTCTTGTGTGAGATACTATTCTTATTATGATTTTTTTTCAATTACTTAAAATTACATAAGAATCATTCTTAACTCACTGGCTATTAAAAAAAATATTTCAGGTTGGATTTGGCACCAGGGCCAAAAACAAGTCACAGCAAATATTCCTAAAAATTGCTTATAAACACCTTCCTCTTGCCAAAGTTCCATTTCTTATGGTAAGTGTTCAACTTCATTCCTTTCTACTTTTTTTCTCTGCCAGTTCTTAGGTCATTTTATTCCCATCAGTGTACCTCCAAGCTACTTGTTATGTAAAACTACTGATATTAATATTTATTCCTTTATTTTTCTTCCATCTTTATTTTATTCTTTATCTCTAATAGGCATAAATCAAATGCTTTCCTTGAGACCTACTCTCTCAGAAGGCTGAGTACATGGGAAAATGAACATATTTTGCATTTAGCTCAGGTGCACACAGTTTACTCATGCTGATAGTATTACCTCTTAGTGTTATTAGAAAAGTGTTGAAAGCAATATTGTGAGATAAAATTAAACCTTTTTTTAAAAAAGTGGCATTTCATACAGATAAGAATAAACAGAAGACTGAACTTGAGTCCATCCTATCATAGAGACAGAAAGAAATGAGTAACTGTTGTATCATATTTAAATGCAATCACAAACCCAGAATTTTTAAGTGTGATTCAGCACTGCTAGTATTTCCACCTCCATTTCAGTAGATACTGATACTTAAACTGGAGTTTACTGTGACAAGTACAGAAAGCACAGTTATGTTACTAACATCTGCTCTTGTTCAAATAAACGTGCTCACCAAACTCCCTAATTTCCTTTAGAGGCATAAAGAAGCCTAACTTATAAAGAAGCCTTAACTGATTTCATCACTGACCAGGATGGAACTGGTTATCATTTGTCAAGGACAGTTTATAACATATCCTTCAGTACCTAAAGCAGTTTGACATGCTAGTGTTATTTCAGACTGTGGGATATATTTCTAGTCTAAAATCCAAATAAAATGAAAAAAGACAAAGTCATGCATTCTTTTCACCATTTTCTTTTCTTCTTGACTTCCTTCATAGTATTTTAATATGAAGTGTTTTTTTTTTTGCAATTTTCTAGGGAAAAGATATGGATCAGAACATCAACCCTATAATGGCCAAGTCTGATTAATTTTGATAGAACTTCAGAGGGAAAGGAAAGAAAGGAAAGGAAAGGAGAAGGAGAAACAGAGGAAAGAGTGGTGGAGGGGAGGAGATAAAGCCAGAGAGAGTGAGGGAGGGCAGAGAAAAAAGAGAAAGGAAACAGGAAGAGGGAGTGGAAGGGAGCAAGGGAAAAAGTAGAACCTAGATTAGAGAATAAGTAGAACCTAGATTAGAGAATAAGTGCAATTTTCCCTAGAATCTCCTAGATACAGAGGAAATAGGGAGCTGTCTCAGTTCCTGCCTAGTAGAAAAGACTTAATTAAAAATTTTAAAACTGCTGAAATTGCTGTTTCAATGTTAACAGCACTTGTGCATTTTAAATACAATCCTTTTGTCCTTACCTCAGAAGATCTGGAAGAGAGATACAATTTTGAAAGTTCAAACAGGAAAATATCTCAAAGATTGGGGTCTAAAACCTTAAGGGCAGGGGTAACATAATGATTCATCTTACATCTTAACTTTCACCTATTGATCTACTCAGAGTGGTGTGTAGAGAAAAAGTCCAATGCCATTTCTGGGTGCGGTAGACATGAGATTCACCTTTCAGATCATTCTTCAAGAAGGATCTGTTGTCCCAGCTGCTGGATGAGCAGTCAGCTGACAGCTCCCAGCATTCAACTACTTCAGGGGTCACCTCAGCTGCAGAGAATCATATTGACCAAACCCATGTCCTTCCCAAGGCAGCATGCGTTCAGTGGTCAATCATGGTGAGGATACAAAGGTCCAGTCATTTTGACCCACAGCAGAACAACTCTGATGATGTCTAAGGCTTGTCAGGCTTTTGTCAGAGTCCCATTTCTTCCTCTGCCCTCCATGGGGTTGATCCCTAATGAATATCCTAGATCCATATTCTATCTCTCTCAGTGTCTCCTTCCAGAGAGCTCAGTTTACAGACCTTAGTGCAGGGACATTGATTTGTAATTGATTTGTGATGTCTGCCATGACAAGGATAACCATTGCTGTTGAGGAAGAAAGGTATTCTTTAAGCCTCAAGCCATCAGGGCAGAAGAATTAGAAGTGTTCTGGTCCTGAGAGTAACATCAAAGGGAAGACTGGAATCTTGTGGGAGAAAAAATACCAGAAAGAGTCAATGATTTAATCATAAAGTATTTATTGATATAAGCTGTATACCAGCTAGAATCCAATAATGCATACAAACAATTAAAATATAACTTAATAGATCCTGCCTGCTGCTGCTGCTGCTGCTGCTAAGTCACTTCAGTCATGTCCGACTCTGTGCGACCCCATAGATGGCAACCCATCAGGCTCCACCATCCCTGGGATTCTCCAGGCAAGAATACTGGAGTGGGTTGCCATTTCCTTCTCCAATGCATGCAAGTGAAAAGTGAAAGTGAAGTCGCTCAGTCGTGTCCAACTCACAGCGACCCCATGGACTGCAGCCCACCACGCTCCTTTGTCCATGGGATTTTCCAGGCAAGAGTGTTGGAGTGGGGTGCCATTGCCTTCCTAGAGCTCCTTAAAGGGGCTGTGGAAGCCTAGAAAGCAAAGTGAACTTTGCTGAAAGAGGTTGGGAAAAAGAAATTACATATATTTTCCTACCATAGGAAGAACACAACAAGGCTCCTCAGATGTCAAGGGTGGAATATACACAGGCAGAGAGTCAGGAAGCATGGAGTGTGCTTGGGGAATGGCAGGTAGTTTAGCATGGTGAAGTGTAGTGTGAGCAAAGCTTGGAAAGTGGATCAGGTGGGGAGGCAGGAGATAAGACTGGAACATCTGGTTATTGCTGTTGCGGAGGGTCTACTTTGCCTTACTTGGGAATTTGGACTTAATCCAGCAGCCAATGGGCACTTTTGCAAAGGAAGCTGTGATTCTGTTATGTGTTTGCTAATGTCTTGGACAGATGTTTGGCTTTTCTTGTGCTGTTCTGGATTTTGATATTGCTGTCCTCTGGATTAGTGTACACCTTTGGGGGCCCTTTAAAGAGGGTGTTTCAGGTGTACCTCATTTAGGAAAGGCATTTCTCAGAACAACTAGAGAAAGAATCGCTGTTTCTCTCTGGGCTTCTCTTAGTCTGGGACCTGAATGTTAATGAGATTTAATATGTTTGAAGCTACTACAGCATCCCAGGGTATTAGGCAGGGCAGGAAGAGAGACTTTGACCTGAAGAAGCAGACCAGGAAGTGGGAGAGGGGACCACAAAGTAAAGATGAAATATGTAAAATTATAAAATATGACTCGTGAATCAAATTTCTGAATTAACATCCTTCCTGTTTTCCGGAAGCTTTGGGGAAATTGTGTGTAAAAGAGTGGGTCTGGGCTGGACTAGAGGTATCTCCCTGGTGTGCCAGCAAGTGGAATTAGGAAACACCCTGCTGGAAATCCTCCAACTGCTCTGGGCAGGCTGTCTCTTTAACTGTAATGGGATGCTCAGGGACACAAACAGATGTCCAGCCACAATCCTGGATTTGTCTGGATCTCAGGAGCCACATATGAAATCTATAAACTCATACACAATTATTAAGTAGAACCTAGATTAGAGAATAAGTAGAACCTAGATTAGAGAATAAGTGCAATTTTCCCTAGAATCTCCTAGATACAGAGGAAATAGGGAGCTGTCTCAGTTCCTGCCTAGTAGAAAAGACTTAATTAAAAATTTTAAAACTGCTGAAATTGCTGTTTCAATGTTAACAGCACTTGTGCATTTTAAATACAATCCTTTTGTCCTTACCTCAGAAGATCTGGAAGAGAGATACAATTTTGAAAGTTCAAACAGGAAAATATCTCAAAGATTGGGGTCTAAAACCTTAAGGGCAGGGGTAACATAATGATTCATCTTACATCTTAACTTTCACCTATTGATCTACTCAGAGTGGTGTGTAGAGAAAAAGTCCAATGCCATTTCTGGGTGCGGTAGACATGAGATTCACCTTTCAGATCATTCTTCAAGAAGGATCTGTTGTCCCAGCTGCTGGATGAGCAGTCAGCTGACAGCTCCCAGCATTCAACTACTTCAGGGGTCACCTCAGCTGCAGAGAATCATATTGACCAAACCCATGTCCTTCCCAAGGCAGCATGCGTTCAGTGGTCAATCATGGTGAGGATACAAAGGTCCAGTCATTTTGACCCACAGCAGAACAACTCTGATGATGTCTAAGGCTTGTCAGGCTTTTGTCAGAGTCCCATTTCTTCCTCTGCCCTCCATGGGGTTGATCCCTAATGAATATCCTAGATCCATATTCTATCTCTCTCAGTGTCTCCTTCCAGAGAGCTCAGTTTACAGACCTTAGTGCAGGGACATTGATTTGTAATTGATTTGTGATGTCTGCCATGACAAGGATAACCATTGCTGTTGAGGAAGAAAGGTATTCTTTAAGCCTCAAGCCATCAGGGCAGAAGAATTAGAAGTGTTCTGGTCCTGAGAGTAACATCAAAGGGAAGACTGGAATCTTGTGGGAGAAAAAATACCAGAAAGAGTCAATGATTTAATCATAAAGTATTTATTGATATAAGCTGTATACCAGCTAGAATCCAATAATGCATACAAACAATTAAAATATAACTTAATAGATCCTGCCTGCTGCTGCTGCTGCTGCTGCTAAGTCACTTCAGTCATGTCCGACTCTGTGCGACCCCATAGATGGCAACCCATCAGGCTCCACCATCCCTGGGATTCTCCAGGCAAGAATACTGGAGTGGGTTGCCATTTCCTTCTCCAATGCATGCAAGTGAAAAGTGAAAGTGAAGTCGCTCA
>SJYT01060967.1:0-12855 GCA_006410635.1 Cephalophus harveyi | reverse complement strand
GGATTCATGTCAATGTATGGCAAAACCAATACGGTATTGTAAAGTAAAATAAAGTAAAAATAAAACTAAAAAAAAATAATAATAAACACAATATTTTTCAGTACTTAAGTGCCTACCCAAAGACTTAATTAATTAAAAAAAATACACTGAGTATACACACCTCTAAGACATATTAGGAATGTAGCCTTGAGGAATAGAATTTTATTATTAATACAGTAAGAACATTTTAAATTAAATAAGGGAAATGTCAAGGTTAAGAAGACAGAATAAAGCTAGATCAGGAATTTTCTCTCTCAGAATAAAGGGATTTTTTAATTTGGATTTTATATTTTTTAAAGGGATTAAAAATAATAACCACAAAACAAAAGCTGTTTAAAATACCCAAAGAAATCATCAGAAGCAGCAGCTGGTAATAAGAATAATAAAATTAAATTGAATTAAAAAAAATTATAAAAAAAAATTAAATTGCAAATCATAAAGTGGTTGCCAAGGGCAGATACAGAAGTTTCGGTACAGCAGGCTGAATAATGTGGCTCCTTAGTTGCTCCCAAACACTAGAAGTAGTGCTGAATAAAAAATTGGGGAAGATACAATTCTAAAAATTCACACTGTAAATAACCTCCAGATTGGAAAGAAGCAGGATAATGGGGAACTATGGAGCAGGCAGTTTTATCCAAGTTCTTTTTTGAATTGAGTTGTTGGGTTTTTTATTGTTGTTGAGTTTTAGGAATTCTTTATATATTCTGGATATTAATCTTTTAAAAGATCTATAATTTGCAAATATTTTCATTCTGTTGATAGTGTCCACTGTGTTCTTCATAATTTTTTCATAGAAATTGTATTCTCTAATACATAATGCCACAGATTCTGAAATTAAGCTTACTGAGTTGGAATATTAGCTCAACTACTTATTGACCATCTGATCTTGGACAAGCAATTCAAACACTGAAATTTAGCTTCTTCTTATATCAAAATGGAATAATAATAGTGTCTGACATAAGGCTAGGTATTATATGAATGTAACGCTTATATAATGAAATAACCCAATATAAAATACTTAGCCTAGTTCCCAGAATATGTTTAATAAATCAGAGCTTAAACTAAAATAAAATTGACCATTCATTCTTCATTCTGTTGAACTTCTGGAGTAGAGAAAATGGGAGTATAGAAGTAATATGGAATATTACTATATCTAATGGGAAGAGTGAAAGTGTTAGTCACTTGGTTGTATCCAACTCTTGAAGACTCCATTGGTTGTAGCCTGCCAGGGTCCTCTGTCCATGGAATTCTCCAGGCAAGAATACTGGAGTGGGTTGCCATTCCCTTCCCTAGGGGATCTTCCTGACCCAGGGATTAAACTCAAGTCTCCTGATTACAGGCAGATTCTCTAGCATTTGAGCTACTAGGGAAAATACCTAATGGGGGAAAGGCCTTAAATATACTCAATATAAGCCTGCCATATAAAGCCTGGGAAATATAAGGAGGATCAGAAGGGAAAGATTACATGATTACAGTGCAAAATAATGGGAGAGCCAGTTAGAGGACTAGGGTATATTAATTCATGTTGGAAAGAGGGACTATAATATGTTTAATATACTTTTATACCATGAGTTATGTTTAATATATTTTTATATCATGAGTAACCAGCCCAAATGTCTATAACTATTGAACAGTAACTGTTGAATAAATGGTTGTAGAAAGAAAAATTTAAAAGAGAGTTTAGAATATTAACATAATACAAATTAGATGCAAAAACCAGAGACAGTGAGGTCAGCCCTGAAATAACTGAAGCCCTATCATTGATTTGCCTGATATCTTAACTTTTGTTTGTACTATCCTGGATAGAGAAGGAAAGAATCAGATCTACTTGGATTTTCTTTATTTGAGAAAGTTATTTTATCCTAGAGACCATAACTGGCTCTGGTTCTCAAGCCAGTTATTCAGGAACAATGGACCACAGCAAAACTCATTTTGAGAAGAATCAACCAAATTCATAGATGACAAAAAAGTGCTGAAGAAAATAAGGCTGTCAAGCTTCTGTTCTCCCAAACATGTCTTCAGAAGGCCCCATGTTTTACCAATCACCCAGTTTAGATCCAAAAGATAATGAAAGCTGGACTCAAGTATAAACTTAAGAATATTTCAACCATGAGAAACCAAATAGATACTTGACCCTAAACATCTAGTAGTTGATTTTGCAATAGAGCAATGCAGTAAAAGATATATTCCAAATTGGGAAAGGAGTATGCCAAGGCTGTATATTGCCACCCTGCTTATTTGACTTATATGCAGAGTACTCACATGAAATGCCAGTCTGGATGAAGCACAAGCTGGAATCAAGATTCCCAGGAGAAATATCAGTAACCTCAGACATGCAGATGACATCACTCTTTGGCAGAAAAAGAAGAGGAACTGAAGAGCCTCTGATGAAGGTGAAAGAGGAGGGTGAAAAAGCTGGCTTAAAACTCAACATTCAAAAAACAAAGATCATGGCATCCGGTCCCATCACTTCATGGCAAATAGATATGGCATCACTGACTTGATGGACGTGAGTCTGAGTGAACTCCGGGAGTTGGTGATAGACAGGGAGGCCTGGTGTGCTGCAATACATGGGGTCGCAAGGAGTCAGACACGACTGAGAGACTGAACTGAACTGAGCTGACAACTCCTGAAGGGCTGCACTCTCAGAGTTTGTTTTTTATTTTACCTAATTCAGAGCTTACTCTGCATTAACAGACCTATCTCAAGGATGTTTGTCAAAAAATAATCAGTGGTAATTGCTTAGCAGTTCAGCTGTCTGTATTGGTAGCACCAGTTGTACTAACAATAGACTGACAAATTATAGAGAAAAATGCAGATGGAGATCTCCGAAGAGTACTTTGAAAAGCCCTGATATATTCCTGGGAGTTCAGAAGCTCACATGCCCAGAAAAGACCATAGAAGGTCTAATCTATCACCTCTAACTGACTCTGAAGTTTTGTATAAGCAAATCATGAAACCTAAAACAGAGTTATAAATCTCCTGCCAGATCCTTAAAAGGCATGTTCTATCACATACAGAGCCCCTAGGTCAAGGCTGGGATACTTGTCAATTTCATGTACTAAGGAAATCTGTTTAATAATTAGCTGACTATTGATCTAACCAAAAAGAAATATCAGTAGCCATCATGAAAAAGCATATTAAGTTTACAGAATTAGACCAGGAAAGTCACTAAGCAAATAAACAGCAGCAGCAATAATATAAAAAACAGAGCAAAAAGGATCAGGAAGAAGAGGAAATCTTTTCCAGAGTTGCCACATTACAGAACTTAAAATATTCAGTTCCAAAAAAAAGTGTAAAACATGCAAAGAAATGGGAAAATGTGGCCCATGTATAAGAGGAAAAATATAGTCAATGGAAATTATCTCTGGAAAAGTCCAGACATTGGACATAAAGATTTTTAAGTCAGGTACTTTAAATATATTCAAAGAATCAAAGAAAATCATGTCTAATGCATTAAAGGATAAGGTGTGAGAATCATATATAACCAAATAGACTATTATTAAAGAGATATAAATTATTTTTAAAAAAGAATCAAATAGAAATATTGGAATTGGCTTTTCCTGTGGGAGCCACCAGGTTGAGAGGAGCCTGGCTTTTTTCTCTCCCTTCCATGTGCTCGTCCACTGATATCAGTGTACTTCAAAGGGGGAGTCATCTGACAAAACTGTCACTTTGCCTGCTGTGTTCAAGGCTCCCATTTGACTAGATACTGTTAAGTTTGTTCACACCAACTTGCACAAAAACAACAGACAGCCCTACGCTGTCAGTGAATTAGCAGATCGTCAAGCCAGTGCTGAATCTTGGGGTACTGGCAGAGCTGTGGCTCGAATTCCCAGGGTTTGAGGCGGCAGGACTCACCATTCTGGCCAGGGTGGTTTTGGAAATATGTGTCGTGGGGGCCACATGTTTGCACCAACCAAGACCTGGCAACGCTGGCACCGCAGAGTGAATACAACGCAGAAGCAATATGCCATCTGCTCTGCACTGGCTGCCTCAGCCTTACCAGCGCTGGCCATGTCTAAAGGTCATCATATAGAGGAAGCTCCTGAACTTCCTTTGGTGGTTGAAAATAAAGTTGAAGGCTACAATAAGACCAAGGAGGCTGTTTTGCTTCTGAAGAAACTTAAGGCCTGGAATGATATTAAAAATGTCTACGTCTCTCAGGGAATGAGAGCTGGCAAAGGGAAAATGAGAAACTGTCGCCATATCCAGTGCAGGGGACCCTGCATCATCTATAATGCTGACAATGGTATTATCAAGGCCTTCAGAAACATCCCTGGAATTATTCTGCTTGACGTTTTGAAACTTGCTCCTAGTGGTCATGTGGGACGTTTCTGCATTTGGACTGAAAGTGCTTTCTGAAAGTTAGATGAGCTGAATGGCACTTGGTGTAAAGCAGCCTCCCTCAAGAGTAACTACAACCTCCCCATGCACAAGATGCTCAATACAGACCTCAGCAGAATCTTGAAAAGCCCAGAAATCCAAAGAGCACTCCAAACTCCATGCAAGATTCATCGCAGAGTCCTGAAGAAGAATCTACTGAAAAACCCGAGAATCATGTTGAAGCTTAACCCATACGCAAAGACCATGTGCCGGAACACCATTCTTCAACAGGCCAAGCACCATAGAATCTGCATGGATAAGGCAGCAGCAGCACTAGAAGCCAAATCAGATGAGAAGGGGATTCAGGGCAAGAAGCCTGTGGCGGGAAACAAAGAAAAGAAGGCTGTTGGCGACAAGAAGCTGGAGAAGCTTGTGGTGGGAAAAAAGGCTGCAGGGACCAAGAAACCAGCAGCTGAAAAGAAGCCCACAGAAAAGAAACCCACCTCAGAGAAAAAGAAGGCTACTGCATAAACTTAAATTTGTTTATTCCATAAATGCCAAATTATTTTGGACAGCTAATTTTGAATGAAGACCTGAACAAAGAGGCAATGTGAAACATACACACACAAAAAGGAAAGAAATATTGAAATTGAAAAGTTATTAATTAAAATTAAAAATTAATTAAAGAAATACAAATCAAAAATATAATGAGGCACCACCTCACAGTATCATCAAAAATTCTACAAATAGCAAATGCTGGAGAGGAGGTGGAGAAAAGGGAACCCTCCCACACTACTGCAGGGGAATGTAAATTGGTGAAGCCACTATGGAAGGCAGCATGAAGGTTCCTTTAAAAAAACAAATATAGAGTCATCATATGACTCTGCAATCCTACTCTGGGGTATATATCCAGAGAAAACTCTATTTTGAAAGGATACAGGCACTCCAGTGTTCCTAGCAGCACTATTTACAACAGTCAAGACATGCAAGCAACCTAAAGGTCCATTGACAGATGAATGGATAAGGAAGATACAGTATACATACACAATGGAATACAACTCAGCCATAAAAAGGAAATTAAATAAAGCCATTTGCAGCAACATGGATGGACTTAGAGATTATCATACAATGTTAAGTAAGTCAGAAACAGAAAGACAAATACCATAAGATATCACTTACATGTGGAAACGAAAATATGACACAAATGAGCTCATTTATGAAACAGAAACAGACTCACAGACATTGAGAAAAAAAAAACTTATGGTCATCAAACAGTGGGGGAGAGATAAATTAGGAGTTTGGGATAAGCAGATACAAACTACCATACATAAAAAGGATAAACAACAAGTTCCTACTGTATAGCATAAGGGACTATATTTGGCATCCTATAATAAACCATAATTGAAAAGAATATGTATATATGTATAAATGAATCACTTTGCTTTTCTTAAGAAATGAACATGTTGTAAATCAAATCAATACAATATTGTAAAGTAATTAACCTCCAATTAAAATAAATAAATTTATATAATAAAAAAAGAAAAAAGCATACTTCAATAAAAATATACTCCTAACCTAAAAAAAAATTTTTTAATAAAACTTCATTAATGGAGACTAATAGCAGACTTGAGTGAGCAGACAAAAGAACCAGTGAATTAAATCAATAGAGCTTATCCAATATGAGTAATAGGGAAAAAAATCATCAATAAAGAATAATTAACACAACTTCAGAGACTGGAATACCATGAAGCATACCAAGAAACATGTCATAAGAGTCCCAGAGGAAAGGAGAGAATAAAAGTATAAAGAATATTTTTTTGAAAAAAAATGGCCCCAAATGTCCCAAATTTGATGAAAAACATTAATCTGAACATTCAAGAAGCTCAATTAATTCCAAACACAGTATATTAAAAGAGATGCAAACCCAGATACATCATAGTCAAGCTGTTCAGAGACAAAACAAAGAGAATCTTGAAATCAACAAGGGAAAAGCAACTTATCATGAATAAGAGATCTTCAACATTAACAACTGATATCTCATCAGAAATCATGAAGGAGAGAAAGCAGGAAGATGACATATTTGATATACTTTGTCAACCAAAAATTCAATATTAAATAAAACTGCTGCTACTGCTGCTAAGTCACTTCAGTCGTGTCTGAGTCTGTGCGACCCCATAGATGGCAGCCAACCAGGCTCCTCTGTCTTTAAAGAATAATTAACACAACTTCAGAGACTGGAATACCATGAAGCATACCAAGAAACATGTCATAAGAGTCCCAGAGGAAAGGAGAGAATAAAAGTATAAAGAATATTTTTTTGAAAAAAAATGGCCCCAAATGTCCCAAATTTGATGAAAAACATTAATCTGAACATTCAAGAAGCTCAATTAATTCCAAACACAGTATATTAAAAGAGATGCAAACCCAGATACATCATAGTCAAGCTGTTCAGAGACAAAACAAAGAGAATCTTGAAATCAACAAGGGAAAAGCAACTTATCATGAATAAGAGATCTTCAACATTAACAACTGATATCTCATCAGAAATCATGAAGGAGAGAAAGCAGGAAGATGACATATTTGATATACTTTGTCAACCAAAAATTCAATATTAAATAAAACTGCTGCTACTGCTGCTAAGTCACTTCAGTCGTGTCTGAGTCTGTGCGACCCCATAGATGGCAGCCAACCAGGCTCCTCTGTCTCTGGGATTCTCCAGGCAAGAATACTGGAGTGGGTTGACATTTCCTTCTCCAATGCATGAAAGTGAAAAGTGAAAGTGAAGTCGCTCAGTCCTGTCCGACTCTTAGTGACCCCATGGACTGCAGCCTACCAGGCTCATCCATCCATGGGATTTTCCAGGCAAGAGTACTGGAGTGGGTTGCCATTGCCTTCTCTATTAAATAAAACTATACTTTAAAAATAGAGATATTAGCATATTCCCAAAGAAATAAAAGTGGAGAGAATTCATCACTAATATACTTGCCCTACAAGATATATTAAAAATAATCATTAGACTGAAACTAATGAATAATATACAGTAACTTGAAGCCATGGGAAGACAAGAGATCACTGTAAAATAGCATAATTGTTTTTGTCTTTTCTGTACTCTAAAATAAAAGGCAATAACAAGAAAAAATAATTGTAAACCTATATTGATAGTCTTATAATCTATAAATATGTAATTTGTATAACAAAGGACAAAGGAAGAGGGTGATAGAGTGGGGCAAATTTTTTGTATCCTATTGAAATTAAATTAATAATAATCTGAACTGATTGTTTTAAGTGAAGGTGATAATTATAATCTCAAGGGCAGTTCAGTTCAGTTGCTCAGTCATGTCCAACTCTTTACAACCCCATGGACTGCAGCACACCAAGTTTCCCTGCCCATCACCAACTCCCAGAGCTTGCTCAAACTCATGTCCATCAAGTCGGTGACGCCATCCAACCATCTCATCCTCTGTCGTTCCCTTCTCCTCCTGCCCTCAATCTTTCCCAGCATCAGGGTCTTTTCCTATTCTCAAGGGCAGCTAATAATAAACTAAATAAAAAATATAGAGGAAAGGTATTGGCAAGGGAATCGATTGGTATAAACATGTATTTAATGCAAAAGGAGACAGTAATGGAGAAACAGGAGGAACAAAAAATATAACACATGTAAAACTGCCAAATGTATTTAAAATATAGAGCTTGATGAGATGGAAAAATTATGATATAACTACATTTTTGCTTCAAAGACACCCTTTAAAGAGACTCATTTTAGATTCAAAGACACAAATAGGGTGAAGGTAAAAGAATGGAAAAGTATATGCCATGCAAATAGTGACAGATATGGAGTGGTTAAACTAGTATCAGACAAAAAGAAATTTATGACAAAATTGTTATTCTAGTTTTAAAGGATAATTTATAGTAATAAGTTCAATCTATCAAGGAAATAAAACAAGTTTCAAATAAGATGCACCTAATGACAGAGCATCAAAATACATAAAACAAAAACTGACATAATAGAAGTGAGAGATAGACAATTCA
The DNA here is from genome assembly GCA_006410635.1 of Cephalophus harveyi. Taxonomy (NCBI): domain Eukaryota; kingdom Metazoa; phylum Chordata; class Mammalia; order Artiodactyla; family Bovidae; genus Cephalophus; species Cephalophus harveyi. The sequence goes on along the minus strand of SJYT01060967.1, from coordinate 4,461 downwards.
GCTATAGAAATGAGAGAATGCAGTAGTTCACTTTCAATAATAGTAGATCTAGATAGAAGATCAACAAGGTACAAATTATAAATCAATAAGATCTAATAAGCATCTAAATTTCCCTTCAACTAAAAACAGTAAAACACATTTTTCACAAGTACACATGGGAAATTTGACACTCTTTTAAGATGAAAGTCAATCAACATATCAGTAATAGAAGGGGACTTCTTCAACTTGATTAAGGTCACCTATGAAACACTGATCTAACATGGTATAAAAGACTGAAAATTTCCCTACAATTAGGAACAAGATAATGTTGTTCACTTTTTATTCTACATCGTACTAAGCCACTAGCTGCAGCAATTAGGCAAGAAAAAAATACATCCTGAGTGGAAAGGAAAAAGTAAAGCTATTCATAATTCTTTTATAGAGAAATTTTTAAGAAATTCACAAGAAAACCACTAGAAGTGATAAATACTGAAAGATACAAGGTCAATATCAAAAAATTCATTGTATTTCTAAGCACTGCTGATGAACAATCTGAAAATGAGATTAAAGAAACAACTTCATTTATGATGGAATCACAAAGAATAAAATAACTAGAAATAAAATTAACCAAAGAGGTGCAAGTCATGTACACTTAAAATTACAAAACGTTTTTGCGAGAAATTAAATAAAACCTAAACAAAAAAGACATCTCTTGTTCACAGATTGGAAAACAATTGATATACAAATGCTGTACAATCTCTATTAAAATCCCAAGTGACTTTTCTGAAGATATTGAGAGGCTGATCCTAAAATTCATATAGAAATGCAAGAGACCCAGAATATACAAAATAATTTTTTTAAAAAATACTAAAATTAAGAGGACTCATTTCCTGATTTCAAACTTACTATAAAGCTACAGTAATCAAGATAGTATACTACTGTACTTAGACATATAGAATAGTGATATAAAAATGAGAGCCCCAAACTAAACCCAGATATCATTTATATAAAGTGTCTACAGTAGGCAAATTCATAGACATAGAAAGTAGATTAAGGGCTGAAGATGGGAAGGAGGTGAGGGGGCAGTGACTAACAGATATAGGATTTCTTTTGAGCATGATGAAAATGTTCTAAAATTCAATAGTGATGATGGTTTTACATACTAAAATACCATTGAATTTTATATTTTAAAAAGTTGAATTTTATGGTATGTGAATTATATCTCAATAAAGCTGTTATTAAAAAGTAAGAAGAAATAGTCTGCTCTTTAATTATGAGGGGTTTTTTTGAATGATGATGTTTGTGGTATGCAGAAAATTAAATATTTCTCTAGATTGAATAAAACAATCCCAATAGACTTTTCATAGGGTTTTATTTTTCTCTTCCAAATTTCTGATTCTTTTTTCCATTCATTCAATGAGTTTTCCAGAGACTCTCATCTTTACTACCTTTCTTTTTGTTCCTTTCCTTTTTCACAAGGCTTCATTTAATACTTCTATAATAAGGAAGGCATACGGATAGCATCTATTTATTTCCCTTTTCCAGTATGGGAGCTGAGAGATAATGCAACTTATACATCTCCTCCCTAAAAAAAAAAAAAAAAAAAAAATTGCCTGCCTTTCATTTTTTTTTCCCTTAGTTATATTGAACTGTATGAGGAAGAAAAATTCCTGAAGAATGACAAATCCACAGTTAGTGGAAATCTGCATTCTGTATGGTTTTGTAGTGCAGAGGCTCCTACTGAAAAAAAAGATTTACCTTTCTTTAAATTTTCCTTAAAGAACACTTCTAAAGTGATTCATTTTTTAGGAACAACCTGTTTTCCTCCTAATAGGAGAGGAGGTTGAGATCAAGGGGAATGATGGAAAAAATATATTACGACTTAAAGGTAAAAGCAACAACACATCATTTTCTATTTTTAAAAATAACTAGAAATAGAAAGAAAGCACTGTTTATCGTTGGTAAGCAAATTGAAGTTCATTTGTCCCTTTTTGAATTATGAAAATAGAGGTCAAAGGTAAAGAAAGTAGTTGAGGAAAGTGATTCATACAACATGGAGGTTGAAAAGGACCTCAGAAATATCTTGTTCAGCCCCTCATTTACAAATGAAGAAACAAAGGACCAAGCAACTTTCCACGGTAACCAGGTCAGTTACTGAGGTCTTCTGGTTTCTTTTCAATGTCTTTTCTACTTTGTCTGGATGGCAAAGATGATAATTGTCCCACTATCCATTTCTCTCCTTTACATTTAGAGAGAGAATTGTCTAGGTTTTAAGGCTAGATATCCTCCTAATAAAGATGCTCCCTTTCCCAATATGGGAGCTGAGAGACATGCAACTGATGCATTTCCTCCCTAAAAAGAGATTGCCTTTCTTTCATTGCTTTTTTCCCCCTCCTTAGTTAAATTTAACTGTAATGAGGAAGAAAACTTTCTAGAGAATGACAAATCCACCATTAGAGGAAATCTGAATTTCTGTATGGTTTTGTAGGGCAGAGGCCCCAAAGCACTGGATCACTTATCTCTAAATTATTGCACAAGGGAAAAAAAAAAAAAAAAAAACTTTATGACATAAGCCACAGTATTTTGGAATCTTTTGTTAGAGCATCTTAATATGTACCTAATAAGTACAAAGGCCAACCCTGGTGGCTCAGACGGTAAAGCATCTGCCTGCAATGTGGGAGACCTGGGTTCTATTCCTGGGTCGAGAAGATCCCCTGGAGAAGGAAATGGCAATCCACTCCAGCACTCTTGCCTGGAAAATCCCATGGATGGAGGAGCCTGATAGACTACAGTCCATGCGGTTGCAAAGAGTCGGACATGATAAGTACAAACATGAAAGAAAGATATGCCTTGAAAGATCCTTACAGTCTAAGAGATCAAGGAAAGTGAAAGTTGCTCAGTCATGTCTGACTCTTTCCAGCCCCATGGGTTATATAGTCCATGGAATTCTCCAGGCCAGAATATTGGAGTGGGTAGCCTTTCCCTTCTCCAGGGGATCTTCCCAACCCAGGAATCGAACCCATATCTCCCATTTATCTTTTTATTTATTTATTTATTTTTTGTATTGATTTTTTTTTTAATTTTATTTTTACTTTATTTTACTTTACAATACCGTATTGGTTTTGCCATACATTGACATGAATCCACCATGGGTGTATATTAGCTCCCAATCCTGAATCCCCCTCCCACCTCCCACCCCATATCATCTCTCTGGATCATCCCCGTGCATCAGCTCCAAGCATCCTGTATCCTGTATCGAACATAGGCTTGTGCTTCGTTCTTACATGATAGTATACACGTTTCAATGCCATTCTCCCAAATCATCCCACCTTCTCCCTCTCCCACAGAGTCCAAAAGTCCTTTCTATACATCTGTGTCTCTTTTGCTGTCTCACATACAGGGTCATCATTACCATCTTTCTAAATTCCATATATATGTGTCAGTATACTGTATTGGTGTTTTTCTTTCTGGCTTACTTCACTCTGTATAATAGGTTCCAGTTTCATCCATCTCATTAGAACTGATTCAAATGAATTCTTTCTAATGGCTGAGTAATACTCCATTGTGTATATGTACCACAGCTTTCTTATCCATTCATCTGCTGATGAACATCTAGGTTGTTTCCATATCCTGGCTATTATAAACAGTGCTGCGATGAACACTGGGATACACGTGTCTCTTTCAATTCTGGTTTCCTCGGTGTGTATGCCCAGAAACTATAAGCAAGGTGAAAAGACGGCCTTCTGAATGGGAGAAAATAATAGCAAATGAAGCAACTGACAAACAACTAATCTCAAAAATATACAAGCAACTTATGCAGCTCAAGTTCAGAAAAATAAATGAGCCAATCAAAAAATGGGCCAAAGAACTAAATAGACATTTCTCCAAAGAAGGCATAGGATGGCTAACAAACATGAAAAGATGCTCAACATCACTCATTATCAGAGAAATGCAAATCAAAACCACAATGAGGTACCATTTCACACCAGTCAGAATGGCTGCGATCTAAAAGTCTACAAGCAATAAATGCTGGAGAGGGTGTGGAGAAAAGGGAGCCCTCTTACACTGTTGTTGGGAATGCAAACTAGTACAGCCACTATGGAGAAGAGTGTGGAGATTCCTTAAAAAAGGAAATTCTTAACAGTGAAAAAAGGAAGGGAGAGAAGCATTGAACAGAGACAGAAAAAGAAATACATACTGGTCTTTTCTTTCAGTTAGGTAAATTGTTTTTTCTTTTTTAATTCTTCTATTTGTGGGCAAGATTTTTCTGTCCCACCTCCTATTATTTTTTCTTTCCTTCCCTAAGTTTGTACCTTCCTTTCTTTTTTGCTGCTTTCTTCAAAGAAATAATTTTGGTGAAAGGATAGCATCATTAATAGTTACCCACCATCAATTATGATCAAAAATGTCACCTTTAGTTAACATGTTTATATATAATAAAGAGAATGGAGATGAATAAAAATGAAAATTCTAAAGCTTTTA